>JAQGEP010000276.1:0-50622 GCA_028476805.1 Acrocalymma vagum
ATATTCGTGGTTTCCTTCTCCCCACGCACTCCCATATGCCTCTGAGTGGAGTCCTACCAGTAACGGATACTAATCGACCAGCGCCGATACAGATAAGAGACTAAGCTATTTATAAAGGCGAACGTACTAGGTATAAAGACCTATACGCTAAGAATTAATTTTAGTTTATTCTTCTTTTACCTTATCTAGCTCTTCCTAAAGTTTCTTCTTCTAATTCTTAAGATAAGCCTAATCCTTCTTAGTTATAACTAGATTATATTTTAAGTTACGAGATTTATACTTAAGGTATAAACTAGAGTAAAGGTTTACTTAATATATCTAGCCTAAAAAGGTATAATTTAAGTAAGGTAATAGTATTAAAGAAGAAGAAGATAAGAGATAACTCGCGAGATTATAGTAATAAATAGAGTAAGAATTATTCTTCTATACTTTTAGTATAGTATAAGAAAAGAAAGGTAGCTCTTAAGCTTAATAACTAAGTAGGGCTAGCTAAGTCTTATATTAGCTAGTATCTAGAATAGATAAACCTATATTCTAGAATATTAGTTCTATAGGAATATAAACTACCTTAAGTAACGTAGAATAACTATAAATATATAAGCTAAAGGGGTAAGTATAATTATTAGGATAATAATACTTAGGAGGAGGGGGCGAGTATTATAGATAACTCTCTTAGTATAAGAAGGTATTTAGGAGAACTACGGGTAATAATAATAGGAGACCTATATTACTACTACCTAGGAATAGTAGTAGTAGCTAATATATTACGTAATATACTTAGGCTAATAGGACTTCTAGGGCTAGAAGAATAATAGATAGAGTTTATATTTTAGAAGAACGAATAGCTATAAGAACCTAAGATAAGGAGTTAGGAAAGCTAGGAACCTAGTAGAGACTCCTAGATACCTAGGTAAGAAGTAGTAAGTAATAGTAGTTACTAAGGAGGAATAGTAGTAGGCTACTAGGTATAGTAGTAGGCTACTAGTAAGAGTTTAGAACTGCTATATGTCTTGGCACGTTCTATATAAGTAGATAGATTTCCTAGTATAGATTATTCGCGGTTATACTTATATTATAAACGGAGTAGTTATAGATTAGTAATAATACTTATTTATTATTTAACTATACACGTTTAAACGTTTACCTACGGTGTTACTAAGACTACTAAATAATCCTACGGCTACGACAACCCCTTCGGTACGCACACATACCTAAGGCACCTGGTAAGGTATCAAGGCCCCGTAACACTCAGATCCTAACAGAGTCCTACCAGTACCGGATACTAATCGACCAGCGCCGATACAGTAAAGTATGTTAGTACGTTTATATATACTATTATAGCTAGGCTGGTAAACGGGTTGTGGGTACACCCCAATGGGTAGGGGTAGAGTAGGGGTCGCACGGACCAGGGGCAGCGCTAGGTTGGGTCGCACGGGCCATGGGTTGGGTAGGGTTGGGTTTTCGTGCACGGACTAGGGGTAGCGGTTGGGTTGGGTACAATAGTAGATTAGTAAGACCCGAGCGGGTTGCTACTAACCCGATTAATCTAGAATACTGCCTAAACAGGAAATAACCAAACTAATTACTTCCTATTTAGGCAATATCCTAGCCCTATTAGGTTAGTACAACCCGTTTGGGTCTTACTAATCTACTACCCAACCCAACCGCTACCCAAAATTGGGCTACCCAACCCTACCCCTGTGTAACCGGGTTATTAGTAATCATGACCCAACCCAACCCAACCCTACACCTACCCATTTACCAGCCTAATTATAGCGTCGTAAGGCGGTGTAGTATCAGTTAAGTATTAGGCAAAATTTAGTAGAGTCGTCTACTTAATTTTATAGCTTACTGTGACACCTATTACAGTCCGGGACCCCTACGGGAAGTGCTCGGCCCCTAACGGGGACTAGTCAGGTCCCGTGACCCACGGATATACTCCGAACCCCAAACCCTTGAGCTTCCCTTAAGGATTTATCTCTCTTTACATATATTAATACAAGCCTATTACATCTTACGTACCTTACCTGCCTGCTAGTTATCCCTTATAATTTAAATCCTTTATACTCCTTTTAGAATAGTAGTTGGGAAAAGATACCTATAATACAAAAGACCTATTCTCCCGAACGAGTTCCGGACAATACCTAGACCTATCCTAAAGATAGGTATAATAAACCGTACTAGGAGAGGAAAAGTAATAAACTCCTCTCTAGACAGACTACACGCCTCTAATAGAGCGATAGAGAAACTACGTCGAGATAGCACCTCGTAGACAATCGGCGTTAAGGCGAGTAACGATAGCGACGTAGAAGAAATCCCACGTCGGACTAGGGATAGAATAAATCCCTATAGTAGCCTATTAACTACCGCTATTCCTAGTACTCCTACGGGAACTACTAGGTAACTCTAGGGCGAGGAGCCGGATATTAAAGAGGCTAAGGATAACGAAAATAACGACGACTTAGCCTATCTAAGCGATTAACTGCACGATCTACTAAGTCGCTAAGAGTCGCCTTAGACGACGCGACCGACGCGACCCGCGCATATACCTAAAGAAAGTACCTAAAATAGAGGTATATGCGCTAATATTATACTAATTAGACGCGATATAGTACTAGATACTTTCTAGATAGGTTACGAGATAGACCTGAATTAGCTATACCTAGTTAAGCTGTATAAAGAACTACGGGAACTTAGACGTAGTAAAGCACTTAGCAAAGAGATTAACGATCTTAAGAAATATATTATACTTATCCGCGAAGACCTTAGGATTACCCTAGTACCTATTAGGACCGTATACGTTACTATAAATAATAGTAATAATAGATAAGGAATTGCTACGCTAATAAAATTAAAAGACGTTCTAATACTAGGATTAAAGATATTAGTACTATTAACCTTATATCTTAACTAATAGATTTAAGAGATAAATAACTAGTTCCGCCTTTACTAGGTAGAGGAGGATACCATCTAACGCTTAATATTTGCGGTTATATAAATAAAGTACGAGCCGTATTATAATATTCTTAACTAAGTAGTTAATAATAATTAGACTATTATAATATAGTTTAGACTAATCTAGAGACTCTAAGAGCTTATAGAGGACCTAGTACTTATCTAGTACTAGAACTACTAGAAGCTTTAGAATATATTCTAGAGACCTAAATATTCCTTTACGGAATTCTTTAACTACCTTACTAACCTTAAAGTAAAACTTAAGGCTCGATTATTTGAAGGTAAGATAGTAGGCGATTAGATTAAGATATCCCTTATCTAGAGTAAGACGCTAGAGGTAATTAGAATTAAAATATAGTATAGCGGATAGCTTAAAAACGTTACTAACTAGCAATCCTTTAAGAGAGCTATACGAGACGTAGAGACTACTATAAATACTACTATATAACTAAGTAATACCTAGATAGGTACCTAGTATACCCTAGTTCCCTCTTTTATAAAAGGGTATTAGGAGAAGCGGAAAGCTTCCCTCTTAGCTTAAAACTAGGAGTTAGAAAACTACTAGGGAAAGAAGTAAGACTATAAGTAGTTAAGTAACTAGTAACGCTCTAACTCTCCTAACTAGGCAGCGCTATTCTTTACTACCTTATTATCTACTAGTTCTATACCTTACCTATAGAGACAGCAGAGCTCTAATAGTAATAGAAGAGAATACTAGAAGAACCGCCAGCAGCTAACTTAGGAGAAAGACTAGAGAAATAAAAAGCCCTCGTAGCCTACCTAGGCGGACTACCTCTAGGGCTAGAGACAAGTAGAAGAATACGTCGAATTATACTTAACGTAGTTATCTCACGTCCTAGGAAAACCCCCGTTACTCTCTAGGCGCTTTACGACTCTAGGTTAGACCTTAATATTATACGGGAGGACGTAGTATAGTAGCTTAACCTCCTAAAGGCGGACGTCGTGTATAAGCCTAACGCGTACTAGATATTAGAGATACCTCTAAAACTAGAAGATTCCTTCTAAATTACGATAGATATTACTAATTAAGAAGGCGTCTTAAAAACGATTACTAATTAAATATTCTAGGCTACGCTAATAGAAGGCTACGACGTAATCTTAGGATTACTATAGTAATACTAAGCGGATACCGCAATAGATCCTATTAAAGGTAACTTTATATAGTAGAAGCGTAAAGTATTAATTAAAGAACGTCTAACTATAGAAACGCACGCCGAATTACTACTAAATAATCTTAGAGAAGGTAAAAAGGTATACGTACTCTATTCTAGTACGTTTTACGCTAGATCCTTAATACTTAAGGAATAGCGAGCTATCCTTTAGGACCTCTCTAGAAACTCCTTAGAACTAATAGGGTACCTAACTCTAGATAGAGACTAGTCTCTTAAAAATAAGACTAAACCCGTAGGAGGGGATATTAAAGATAAGGAGTTATAGTACCGACGATAAGGGCTCTTATAGCTTAGGCAAGCGTATAATAGAGTCGCGGCGAGATTAGAGAAATGCGTAGAGAACTACCTAGAGCTAGAGTAGCTACCGCGGGTAATAGTTAACCGTCTTAGATCTACGGATTAGTACGGCCCTCCCCGACGAGCTACCTTACTAAAGGGAAGAAATACTAGAGAAAGGTAGTCTCTAGGTAATACCTAGATACTCTCTAAAGAATATAAAGTCCGCGGAATAGACCTAGAAGACCTTAAATTTATTCTTAAATACCTCTACGACTAACTCTATATCTTTAACGTAGCTAACGCTTAAAAGATACCCTAGAACTTAAAGCATAATTATACTATTAATCTAATTAATAGTAAAACTCTACTAAACTAACCTATCTATAATCTATCCGCTAGAGAGCTAGAGATTCTATAAGAATACCTTAATAATACTTTAGAGAGAGGATAGATTAGACCTAGTAAATCGCTAGTTAGTACGCTAATCCTCTTTATACTAAAGTAGGATAGGACGCTCCGTCTTTACGTAGACTATAGAGGGCTAAATAATATAACGATTAAGAACTATTACCTAATCCCGCTTACGAGCGAGATAATAGACTAGCTATTAAAGGCGAAAGTATTTATAAAACTCGACCTCCGCGACGCGTACTATAGGCTACGTATTAAGAAAGGAGATAAGTAGAAAACCGCGTTTAAGACTTAGTATAGGTACTTTAAGTACCTAGTACTACCCTTTAGTTTATCTAACGCTCCTACGTCGTTCTAATTATATATTTATAAATATCTTAGTAGACTCCTAGATATTACTTATATTATATACTTAGACGATATCCTTATCTACTTAGAGAATAAGGAGGATTACGAACGATACGTTCGTAAGGTCCTTAAGCAATTATATAAATAGAAGCTGTATACTAAAGCCTTAAAGTATTCCTTCTTTACGAAGTCTATCGAATTCTTAGGCTTTATTATAATATTTTAGGGCGTCGTAATAGACCCCGTACGGGTATAAACTATTAAGGAATAGCTAGAGCCTAAGAACTATTAAGATTTCTAAGTATTCTTAGGATTTATAAACTTCTATTAAAGATTTATCTTTAATTACTCTAATATTATTAGACCCTTAGTTAACTATCTTACTACTGCCTTATTAGCGCCGGAAGAGGTTAAACTAACTTAAAAGAATAGAAAAGAACTAATAAGATAGTACCTTCCCTAGGTATACCTAGATAGTATCTAGATAGCTTTTAGGGAACTAAAAGACCGCTTTATAAAAGCCCTAGTACTATAGTACTTTAACTCGCGTAAGCCGGTTATATTGCTTATAGACGCCTTAGAATTCGTAATAGCTAGTATTATTCTATAACCTTAATTAATAGATATAAGCTCTAAGAAATACTAGAAACTAGTAGCCTTCTATAGTAAGAAATTCGTAGGTCTATAGGTCCGATAGGATACCTATAATAAAGAGCTCTAGGCTATTATAGATTGTTTTAAAATATAGAGATATTACTTTAAGTACTCTCTAGATATAATCTAGGTACTTACTAACTATAATAATCTTAAGTACTTTATAAGTATAAAGACCTTAACCCTAAAGCAGGTAAGGTAGGCTAAAGAACTCGCCTGTTTTAACTTCTAAATTAAATACTACCCTAGTAGTAAAAACCCTATAGATATACTATCCTAACGCCCTAATTATACTAATAGATTTTAGCTAGGCGAAAAAAGAACGTTACGTAATATAATATTGCTAACGCTATAAAATAAACTTTAAGTATAGGCTCTCCAGACGCCTAAGGTAAGCTACGCTAGTCGATAGCTAGCGTATAATAATAGTACTAAGGACTTACCGTAGAAGGGTAGTCTACTTCCTAGCCGCTTCGCGAATAACCTTATTATAGGATCCCCTAGTATAGCGCTAGCTACGGACGATACGTTGTTAGTTCTCTCTAGCCCTACTACTTAGGGGGAGAACCTACTTAAAGCGTAAGAATAGGACTACCTATAGTAAACCTAATCCTTATATACCCTTATATTAGCTACTGTATAAGAGGATACGCTAGCTGTTTAGGAAATACCCGCAGCCCTCTCGCAATATATCTAAGATATATAAGAACGTAATATAGCCTATTATAAGAAAGTACTACTCGTATAAAAATATAAAAGAGGGAAAGTACGTAAAGGCTTACTACGCTAGTTAATTAACCTAGAGAGAGTCTTATAGAGGTCTAGAAAAGTATAGATTCCTAAAGATAAGGCTCTCTATATAGTAATTCTTATAAGGAACTATAATAACTTATTAGGTAGATACTACGGCGAAGATAAAACTACTAAGGTACTTTAATATAAGTACTACTAGCTAAAGCTTCGAGCTAACGTCTATCGTTATATTAAAGAATATATAAATTACTAATTAAATAAAGTTAGAAGGTATAAACTATAGGGTTTACTTAAATTAATACCTCTAGTATTAGAGCCGTAGAGATACTACTCCTTAAACTTTATTACTAACCTGCCTCTGTCTAAAGATAAAAGGGGGGAAGTAGCTAATATAATCCTTATACTTATAGATTACTTTACGAAGTATATCTAGTATATTTCTATAGAGAAAACTACTATAGCCTAAGCGCTAGTAAAGCTACTATTTAGGGAGGTATTTTCTAAATACGGTTCGCCGGACTTAATAATCTTAAATAGAGGCTTAGTTTTTACAAGTAAGTTTTAAATAGATATCTACTTCTATATAAACGTAATACTATATATAAGTATAGTATTCTATTCTTAAACTAATAGGTAAACTAAACGTATAAATTAAGAACTTAAAGCCTTTCTATAAATATACGTTTACTACTAATAAGATAATTAGGTAAGTTTATTAAGTATAGTAGAGTACGCCTATAACTTAAAGGTTTATATAAGCTATAGCCGCTATCTAATTAAAGTAGCCTTTAGTATTAAACCTAAGAAATTTAATAGAATTATAGATAACTACTAGCTTTGGCTACTACTATTAGACTAGGATATAGACGGAAAGACCCTATAAATCTATTAGTAAGTAGAAGGATTTCTATACGACTAGGCTAACTAATAGTAATAAGTTATAGACTCCTTAAAACGAGTATAAGAGAACTAGTAACGCTAGTATAACTTAAAGAGAACGAAGAAATACTTTTAAGAGGGTAAACTAGTCCTTCTTAAGTTTATAAACTTAAGAATAAGACGCCTATATAAGAAGCTTAATACTTAATACTTAGGGCCTTTTTATATTCTAAAATAATAAGGTAAGCTTACCTACGTCCTTAAGCTAGTACTAGGTATAGGCTAGATATATCCTATATTCTATATATTGTTACTAGAAAAGTTTAATCCTCTAAGAGACGGATTATTATTCTAACTAGGACTAGTTAAACTTAAGAACCCGTAATACTTCGAAATTAAAACTATACTAGCCTATAAAACTATAATATAAGGTTAGAGCTTCCTTATTAAGTAGCTAGGCTAGAGTAATAATTAAAATACCTAGAAACTAGAAACTTACCTTAATAACTATAATAAGCTACTAAAAGAATACTAGTTAAGTCTAAGTAATTAATTACGTAACCTTAAATAGAACCTACTAGGTAAGGCCGCGGAAAAAGGCTAAATAGAGAACGTTATAAGTAGAAAATATAGAGGTAGACCCTAGAAGAACTTTTAATTTAATTATATATAGGACTAAATTTTCTTAAGTACCTAAAGACTAATTAAAAATACTTTAAAGTAGCGCCTTTTTAGACTTAACTAAAGGGACCTTAGGGCTAAAGTAGTAGAACCGCCGCTTATAGTTTATAGCTCCTTTAGGCTTGCCCTAGGTATTAACCTTAGTAAAGTACTACTTCTAACGCTTTAGAGAAGTAAAGTTAGTTAGTATATACTTTCTTACGCTTCCGAGTCCCTTTTATACAAGTATTAGCTAGGTAACTCCTAGAGGGTTTCTAAGTATATACCTTATAGCGCTCAAAATTACGTTTATAAGAGGTAGACCGTTTTTAATACTACTTAGCCTCGCGAGTAGTATTATTACTAGTCTCCCTCTTTATATAGGCCTGGTAGTTAATTAGGCCTTAATTAAGCTCTATAGCAAGGTCTTAAACCTCCTTTAGGAAGCTAGCCTTCTTCTCTTTAAGGGCCTTATCGTCGGGCTAAAGGCGGCTAATATAGTACTAGTTAAGATAGATTATATATTTAAGGATATTAAATACTCTATAAAAATAAAGCCTAATCTATAATAGTTAGCTATAATACTAAAGTAGAAATAAAAGAACTTATAAAGAAGTAAGTCCTCTTCTTCTTAGTATAGGTCTTATAATTAGAGTACGTATTATAATAACTATAATCCCGCTTACTTAAGGCCTTCTCTATAAAGCTAGTAGAGAAGTAGCGAGACGTAAGGGCGGGTAGGTAACTCTTATACTAAGGAGCTACTAAGGGCGGCTAAGGCTAGAGATACTTAGGGAGTATAAGAAGAGCTTAGGGGAGGTCGTCGTTGTTAACGATAGAGATATCGACGACTATAGTAGAGATATAGAATAAGGTATAAGAATAAAGACTCTTAGTAGTAGTAAGATAACCTTTATACTTACCTCCTAACCTATTTACGTACTCTTACTACTTACTCTCTAAGATCGCGAAGCTAAAAAGCGGTATTAAGAACCTTTCTAACTTTATATATTAAACGCGAACTTTACTTATAACTACTATTTACAGACACGGCTAGGAACCCTTCTAGAACCTTACTAGAAATAGACCCTACTAAATAAACTAAATATAGACCTAGTATCTATAAAAACTAAACTATACTAAACTTTACTAAACTTTACTAAAATTTTACCTATAAGTACTACTTACGGGCTATAAAAGGAACCCCCTTAGGATATCCCTAGGAATAGCCCTTTACGAATAAGCTATATATAAAGCTAGTAAACGCAGATATTAAACGTCTCGAAAACCTACTAAACGAACGCGGTAGGATAGCCTAAAAGGTACTCTTATCCTATAGTTTAATTAGTAGTTTAAAAGAAGTACTAATAAAGGATTAATAGGTTATAAAAGAAGTATATAGTATAGACCTATTAGGTTATAGTAATTCACTATCGATAAATACTTCTAAGTAACGCACTACCTTCGTAAACGCGGAAACTACCTAGTACCCTAGCGCGACGCGCACGGAACTAGTACAAGTTATATAGTACTAGAGGTTTTAATTCTATAATAGGTTTTTCCTCTTTAGGTACGTGGAATCCGTAGGAATTCCGGCAAGAGGACGAGATAGTCATCTTAGAGGCTCGGGACGACCCTCTCAAAAGGGGGGGGCTATTGTAACACCTATTACAGTCCGGGACCCCTACGGGAAGTGCTCGGCCCCTAACGGGGACTAGTTAGGTCCCGTGACCCACGGATATACTCCGAACCCCAAACCCTTGAGCTTCCCTCAAGGATTTGTCTCTCTTTACATATATCAATACAAGCCCATTACATCTCACGTGCCTTACCTGCCTGCTAGTTATCCCTCACACTTACTTAATTGTACACTACGTTATATTTAGGTTACATAGAGTTGAAGTAATTATTTTTTTACAAGTATTCTAACTATTTAGCATAGCGTTAGGCAAGGCCTAGGCTATCATCGGGCCACGTGATCGAAGATCACGTGAATCCACGTATATAATCCTATATCCGGCCTTAAAGACTCTTAAAGGATTTATCTTAAGTTATAATATAACCCCTTCATCCTGTCTCTAGCGCCTATCTGCAAAACCCCTCACATTATTCCACTCTTGTGAGGTGTAGTGTCTAAATGTCGATGTTGAATTGAGGCGAAGCATCGCTGGCACAAGGATCTTCGCGGCGCAGGCTTGGGGCGATGGCGAAGAGGAAGAGTAGGCTGGCGAGGAGGAAGCTTAGATTGTCTATGATAGATGAGCAGGGTGAAAGTGGTGGAACGATTAGACGTGCTAAGGAGGACCTCATTATCACCGGGCATCGAGCTGGTTGCAAGCTTCGATAACTCGGTAGTGAAATGATGGTGCCACGAGAGTACGGATGCGAGCAAGCTGGGACATTCGGGGTGTAGGCGGTTGCGTGTCGTTGTTGGTTGAAAACGACTATTAGACTGCTGTGTAAACGTCTTCCTTCCAGTAGTGTAGAGTAAGGGGATCTTTTGCCTCGAGGCACTAGGAAACCATGCCTTTCAGATGATAGAGCTGGCACAAAACATCATCACTTCCACTTCTCTACCTTTACTATCTGCTTGGAGCGCCCCCTCAATCTCGCCCTCTCACCTAAAAGCCGGCCACCGGATGCTGCACCATATCTACGGCTCTTCGAAGACGGTCCAGAGAGTAGCCGAGCTGAAATGGGGGAGTATTTGCTGTCGCATTACGAATCTACATGAAGCAGCGTTTTGTATGATTTTGTTCGGGGATTAAAGAGATGCCTCGCTTTCCCTCCCGATACTACTGTTTCAAAAGCTTTTCTCCCTCAACTACATACGCCGTTTTGCTAAAGGAATGGTTGGATTGGAAGTTTTGGGGCTGATGGACGCAGCACCAAACGTCAGATTAGATGTGACGCCGCGGCGACGTGCACATCGTCGCAGGAAACACTTGTGCTGGATTTGCGTATGGCATTGCTACGACAGGACCGAGAGAGGATGCATTTTAGCACAGAAACATATTGTGTATCTACCAGCCGACAACATGTTGAATCGAATCCTTCGAATCTGATTTAGATCATGGCTGCCTTCCACCTCTATGCGAACAGCATGCTTTCTGCATGATGTCATGCTACAATTTGCCATGAAGCAGATGAACGTTTTGTGGGGATAATGACACTAATGGACTTGCATGATTGACACTTAGTATCGACTGACGAATGTGCTGTTCGATACTGCTTTCTGTACAGCGTCCTTTCGTCGATGCAAACGGAAGGAAAGGGAGCTGCACCAGCAGAAGTGGGATCCGTGTGTAGACTAAAACAGCGCTTGTCGTGGGTGCCGGGGCATGCCGGTCCCGTAGCTCGCGGTCGCCGGACCCTGCGGCCCCCGACGGGCCTCAGTCGAACTCCGGAATTGGATTCTGAATTACTCTTTCGACCTCACCACAAGTCTTACCTCCCCCTTCCGATCGTTTATCGACGGACTAATCAACCTCGTCGCTGTATTGTTCTGGTCATCCGTCCACCTTGAAAGACGACTAGCATGCAGGCGAACACGAGTGATGACGATGAGGCTCTGGAGTTGCCAATACCCACAGCAGCCAGCTCTGATAACCATGTCGCTTCTACACGTGCGGTAATGTTCCCCATTACGGATTTACATGGATGTATTCGCGCCCGTCCTAACCTGGAAATAGTGTGAGACCTGTCGCACACGCAAGGTGCGTACCCAGTCGGGCTGCTATAGGTGCCCGAAGCGCTTTGCATTAACGCGCTTGTAGACAAAATGCGATCGAGAGTATCCCTGCCTGCAATGCCGGCGCAGTGGTACTGAGTGTATATATGCTGCGATCAGGCCAAGACAGAAACGAACGCGTGTTCTTATCACTCCTCAATAGTATGTGCCCCTTGTATTGCGTCGCTTGTTGTAGTAACGGTAGTCGCATCTCACGAATGCCGCAGCATTGTTCATTGTGTCAACAACAGATACTGACATGACTGGAACTGCGTAGTGAGAAGAAAATTGATCTCATTGACGACCGGCTGGGACTCATTACGAAGCTCTTGAAGGAGCTCAAAACGAATGCACCAATCGCCGGGACTAGCCAAGAATCTCAGTATAACATCTCAGATATAGCCAGAGCATCTACCACTGTTGGATCGTCACCGAATCTTTCGGAGTCTGCCACAGGGCCAGGGGTGGAAGGAGAATCATCTCTATCGGCTCATTCAGTCTTTATCAACGAGTTTCTACAAGACTTCGTACAGCCTGACCCAGAGATACGTAGGACCTTGAATGATCTTTCGAACATTGTTAGCAATTCGAGACAGCGGGGAGATGCAGGCGAATCACCACGAACGATTGCCAAATCGCAAAGCCAAGTTCAGCAAAGGAGGAATGAGTTACCGCCATTTCCAAAGGTCGCTGCACTTATACGTCTCGCTAAAGGTAATTGCAGGTTCTACCAATGTTATGGTATCTCTAGCTTACAATTCCAATATATAGCTCAACGACTCGCTGGATCTGGATGGGTCTACGAATACATCATAATGCAGTCGTTTGGAGATTTGTGTCTCGAAGTTTACTTTTCTCAAAATCCCTCGCTATTCGACTGCATCAGCGTTTATGCTGGCCTAACCTCACTATTCTGGGATTATGCATGTACGGATGAATTGCCTGAGATCGAGAAAGAGCAGTCTATTGCATATACTCGCAGATGTCAAGATAACCTCGACATTGCGCTAGCCGAGCTGCCGTTGCAGCTACCAGCTTCTTCGAATGTTGTTGCTGCTCTTCTTTTCGCAGTAAGTTCTTCCTATGTAACGGCGATCTTTGTGCTGATAGACGCAAGTCTTTCTACGCAATTGGTTGCTCCAAGCCATTGCTCTGTTGGTCCCTTGCGTCCAAGGCATCCGAAATATGTCAAACCTTAGGATATCATCGCAAGACGTCTGTTGGTGGTCCAACGTCGGAGTCGTTAAGGTATACACAATTCCTGTTCTGGAACACCTATTACGTCGATAAGACCTTGTCGCTTCGCCTCGGAAGAGCATCCAGCATCCCTGATTGGGAAATAAGCATTGATCTACCCGCTCTGCCGAACGCCAACCAGGAGCCCGTTCTTGCTTATTTCGTTCTGTGGATTAAGCTTGCACGATGTCAAGGAAACATCTACGAGATGCTCTATTCACCGGGGTCCATGATGCAACCAGATTCTATTCGTCAATCAAGAGTTGACCAATTACGAAAAGATCTTGAAGAACTTGACAAAGAGACCGAGAATACTATGGTAAGCTAGACCACCGGTAATCGGAGCGAGACAGACTGACCTTGATCCAGAAAGATTGATTGAGGATTTCAAAAGAACTTTCAGGAGAAAACCTTATGGACTTCTACAAGACATCAGATGCAGTACTCCGGCTCTCACTTCTGACTCACATCTGCCGAGCTGCTCCAAGAGCACCAAATTCCCACACCACTTTCAATTCTGATTGTGTCGAAGTCGCCAGAGCCACTATCGAGAAGCATCATGAATGCATCGCGATAATACGCGCACACAATAACCTCTACTTTTCTACTTACGTCCACTGGTAAGCCATCTCAGACACGACTGCTACAGAGGTGCAATGCTAATTTCATCAGGACTCTTCTCTTTGCACCATTTGTCCCGTTCATAGTGATTTTCTGTAACGTCATGGAAACACGCGATCAAACCGATTTAGCTCGTTTGGATGCCTTTCTGCACTCTATACAATCTGCGTCCACTCTTTCAACACCTGCTGCCAAGATGCATGGACTATTTCAGGTGCTTCACAAAATCGCGGCTCGGTACATTGCGCTTGCCATACAGTTCAATCTGGAGGAGCCACGCATTCCTCAGACGGAAGCTAAGTTAGCAGCCATCGGATTTCCATACGCCCGTGCGCATGCTATCAATCAGCAACATCCGCAATCCTCGAATTCTCTTGACGTTATGGATACACAGTTATCTGATGGACAGAACAATATTGCAGACCCCAATAGCGAAGCTCATTTCGGCCAGTCCTCCGTTAATCCTATGTTTTGGATGGGTAATGGGGCTCAATTGGAAAATTGGCTGTACGATAATCAGGTGTCAATGGAGTCACTGCAAGACTTCGAGTTCGACCCCACTTAATTGGATCTAAGCTACAACTCGTCTGCGTAACGATCTATCATATAGACTCTTCCTCACAAAATCACTTATTTTCCGGCTCAGAATTCCTTCTAGGAACAAACCATTGTTTTGATAGCAAGTCCATCGCGCCACACTATCCTTTTAACCCCGTGAGACGCTTGTTGTTGACACCTTTACTATTCGAAATGCATCTTCTGACTGATGTGTCAACTTCGCGAGGATATCCACCACACAAGCGTCGCACTCGCTCTACAGAATTCATTCGAACGAAACCTAGAGGAAAGGTAAATTTACAGTAGATCGTGATGAGAAGGTATGTGCTGAATCCATGAGAATCTCATGTATGATAACGTAAGAAGCGCGAGACCGCTGGCGCCAACGGACAGGGCACTCCAGAGAAACCAACTTCTGCCACCTTTGGATGCCTCGTGTCGTGCGGTTGCAGTTCTGTGCGGTGTTAAAACGGGCAGATCCTGAACAAGAGGAGCCGAGAGAGTGTTCTTAATAATCGAGCTGAAGATTAGGCTTTGCCCGAAGCGCGGGAAGAAGTGGTTGACGAAGAGCCGGGAAAGCATCGTCTCCTTGATCGATACCGAGGTTGTATGCCGCCCTTAATTGACTACATCAACAGAGCGTTGGAAGCGTGTCTCCTGCACTTTTGTGAAGAGTGAAGTAATCTCTGCTTCGGTCAACTGGGTGCATGGTTCCTTGGCCCTGCAAGGTCGAGGAGTGTGTTGGAAAGAAATGCAGCCGTTTCCAACGCTCCGTTACCCCCTTGAGCACTGATTAGGTGCAACGATTCGGCTAGTCTTGGTCTTTCTCCTTAACCGTTTCTTGATGCTGACTTACTTTGTGGGCTGCGTCACCGATGGTGATGATCCTTCGGTAATGCCAGAGAGGGAACACATGGTCTTCAATACTGATCTAGAGTTGATTGTAGCCTGTTCGCATAGTGATCCCCAAACGTGGTTGTTTCTGTAAGGCGATCACCTAGGTGCTCATCTGCTAACGCACGCTCGTCTTCCTTTGAATTCCTCGGAATGTTTTTGCCATATACTTTCTCTGCACCAGTGAAGAGGATCCAATATATGCGATCTTCAGAAGCAGAAAGAAGCATGTAGTTGCAATTCTTGAAGAATGCTCTAAGTTGGAGGGGCGATTTCGGGAGCGTATCAGGTCTTTGAGAGATGCCAAAGATGCACTTGGATTCAGACTGGAGATCTGTGGTCTTGTTAGTCGATAGCTCAAAATTATGCTAAGCTTCACGAACTAGAGATTGGATCAGGCTGGAATTTGTTGGATCCTTCATCGCGTGCGACTCTCCACATTTCTTCTCTGACAGTACTGTGGATGCCGTCTGCAGTGACTACAAAGTCTCCAGTGTAACTTGAGCCGTCCTGAGTGAAGACCGTAACATCGGACTTCCCGTGTTCGATGCGAATTACACTTTTGTTGCTGATTACTCAGTCTTTGTGTTTGAGATTATCAAACGGAATTTGAATGACGGCCTGTCGGTCGATAAAGAGCTGTGGATAACCAGTTCTATGAGAGACCATTAGCGGTGCCTGGACTCGCTGCGCAGGTCAAACGTACCTATCCTCAACCTTTTTGGAGAATGTTACAGGTTTTGTATCCACCCATGATTTGCCGCCAAATAGACGCATGCTAGTTTTGTAATAAGTATTACCAGCGGTCTCTTGGATCGCTTCGTAGCAGCCCAGTTGATCCAAAATACGCAACCCACTTGGCAATAGCCCCAAACTTGCACCAAGCTGTGGTGGGATTGTAGCATGACCTTCTAGGGCAACGTAGTCGCTGTTAAATTCTCTAACATATTAGCCAGCGATAAGCCTGACAGGCTTCCGCCGACTATGATGATTTTAAGGCCCATTTTTAGTGGCTCGACAAGTTTTGGTCTCCAGATTGAATGACAAGAAATATGATCAGAATGAAGTGCAGACAGACCTCAGAGACTATACACAATTGTTCAACTGTAGCATGGCGCTCCGAGGCGCATGCAGCCGGACACGGTGTTTGCGGCCACCAAAAGCCATCGTCGTCTCAAAGCTCTAACAGACCTTCCCTGCGATAATATGTTGCTGATGGTCTGTGACGAGTTTCAGTAGACAAGGCCTTATGCTTTCCATTGGGTGATGCTAGCATGAAGGCGAGAAGAGATTTCAATTTGCGAGAGACGGGGCCCTCAGATTTGCACAATGTCGCGGTCTCCACCGACAGGAGGTCGAGATCATGTCAACTCGGCCCTTTTCAGATTGGAGAGAGTGCAGAGTTTAATGGCACAAGTTATCCCGGAAGCCGAACCGAACATCGATAAAACACATTATTAGTCGCATTGCACAAGATAACTAGTAGTGTGGCGAAATTGTGAAGGTCCGACTTAACTTCGGCGTTGGTGTTTGCGGGTTCCAGCCCCCGGGTGCCGTGCCCGCAATGACTACCTACTAAACCCGGGAAGCGAGAAACATTTCCTTTACTTTATCGTTTCCCTACTTAATGGAACCGGTGCGGACCATCCCTTACCTATCTACTTTCGTTTTTACCATTCGTTTCGCCTTTGTCAACTGAACTAATTTTTTTTCCCATACATCAATTCCGGCTCACAGACGTCACACAAACCTTATCAAACAAAGGCTGCCCACATAAGATCAGCTACCCGCGGGACTTACAATCTTTGGGGAACTTACTTCCATGATGGGTGCGAAGGAAGGGGAGGAGGAAAAGAGGCGAGGCGGCGAGAATTCCGTGGAAGGGAGTAATGCTGCCGCCGCCAACAGCCCTCTTGATACGGATAGCCCTGAAGAACAGTCTGGTTTTGCGACCTACGCCAGGATCTTCAAGTATGCGAACTCGGTCGACTGCTGGTTGCAGGTCGTCGCTATAATGGCCTCCATTGCATCTGGCGCTGGAATTGCCCTCCAGAACCTCATCTTTGGCGAACTCATCACCGTTCTTACCCGATTCTCATCTGGAGAATCTTCACCAGATGATTTCCGCGAGGATGTGACACGACTTGCCCTATATTTTGTTTATCTAGGAATTGGGAGATTCGGGTTGTCTTACATCTATAACACGTTGTTGACATACACCTCCTATCGCATTATCCGTAATATTCGACAGCAATACGTCAAAGCTGCGCTCAGTCAAGAGATTGCGTTCTTCGATATCGGGAGCGGTGGTTCCATAGCAACTCAGGCTACATCCAATGGCCGCTTGATACAAGGCGGTATCAGCGAAAAGCTTGGTTTGACATTCCAAGGCGCCTCAGCCTTCATCACCGCTTTCATTATCGCTTTCGTCGCCCAGTGGAAGCTTACCTTCATTTGTCTATGCATCGCTCCCGCAACCATCATCGTCAACGGAGCTGCTGCTGGTATAATGAGTGGATACGAGACCAAGATGCTTGAAATATATGCACAGTCAAACTCGTTCGCCGAAGGTGTACTTTCCAGCGCACGCACAATTTCAGCTTTCGGGATGCAACGCAGGCTAGTTGAAAGATTCGATACCTATCTAACCGCTGCCCACAGCGTGGGTAGCAAGATCTCCCCCTGCTTTGGTCTATTGTTCTCTTCCGAGTACTGCATCATCTACCTCGGTTATGGGCTCGCTTTCTGGCAAGGCGTTCGTATGCTGGCTCGGGGAGAAATTCAAGATGCTGGAACCATCTTCACGTAAGCTTACTACTTTCCCCGTTCCTGCTGGAGGAGCGCATGTGCTGACGTTGCAGCGTTCTCCTGTCCATTATCATCGCTGCAACCAGCCTTACGACCCTTGCGCCGTACATGATTGACTTTACAAGAGCTACAACAGCTGCCGCAAAACTGTTTTCTCTAATCGACAGGAAATCAAATATCAACCCCTTCGACACAAGTGGCAAGCAGCCGGATGAGTCAATCGGGGATCTCGAACTCCAGAACATCACGTTTTCCTATCCAGCGCGACCAGGAGTCACTGTTCTTGACAACTTTTCTCTCAAGATTCCTGCTGGTAAAGTCACAGCGCTGGTGGTAGGTACAAGTTTTTCGACGATTGAGTATCTACTGACTGCTCCATAGGGTCAGTCTGGCTCGGGCAAGAGTACTATTATCGGCCTTATCGAGCGGTGGTACAACGCCCAGTCTGGTTCTATCTCCCTGGACGGCTGTCCGATTGATGAACTGAATTTGAGCTGGCTTCGTAGAAACATCCGCCTTGTTCAGCAAGAGCCTGTCTTGTTTCATGGGACAGTATTTGAGAATATCAGGTATGGCCTGGTCGGTACACAATGGGAGAAAGAGACACGCGAAAAACAAATGGAGCTTATCCAAGAAGCTTGCAGAACCGCGTTCGCACACGACTTCATATCCGACCTCCCAAACGGATACGATACCGAAATTGGACAACGTGGCGGCTTACTTTCAGGCGGCCAGAAACAGCGCATTGCTATAGCCCGGAGCATTGTGTCTAAACCTAAGATACTTCTTTTAGACGAAGCTACCAGTGCATTAGACCCTAGTGCTGAAGGCATTGTCCAGCGCGCACTTGATATGGCCTCCGAGCGTCGAACAACGATAGTTATCGCGCATAAGCTCGCGACTATCCGCAAGGCTGACAACATCGTTGTCATGGAAAAGGGTCGAATTCTGGAAAAGGGATCCCATGAGTCATTGATGGCGAAGGGCGATTCTTACGCACGTCTTGTCAAGATCCAGAATCTCGATGTGCCAAATGACGAATCGGAAGACGAGGCAACAGTACAAACCACGAATGGGAAAATAGAGTCCCTTGACCTGATCCGAACCACGACCCAAGGCGCTACCTCTGTGAAAGATGGTATGGTGGCTCAGAGGGAGCGCGACAACTACGATCATCATGTGCAACGCGGTATTCTCTACGTCATTTTCCGTCTCATTCGGAATACACCTGAGATTGCCGCGGCATATGCCTTTGTGTTCGGAGGGTGTATAATAGCTGGTAAGCGCCGTCTCCATGCCAACCTTACATCATCGTACTAAGGATCTATAGGTGCCACTTTTCCAGGCCAAGCAATCCTTTTAGCCAACGTCATGGAAGTGTTCTCTCTCCCAAGGCAAGAGATGGAAGGTCAAGGAAGCTTCTACGCTACCATGTTCATTGTCCTTGCGGCCGGCTGCTTCATCGCCTATTTCGCTCTTGGATACGCAACAAATATTATGGCGCAGCACCTGAATCACAAGATGCGCAAGCTGAGTCTCCATCACATGCTTCGTCAGGACCTTCAGTTCTTCGACCGCACAGAGAACAACACAGGTGCACTCACCAGCCGCGTTGATTCCAATCCGCAATCGATCCTGGAGTTGATGGGCTACAACATTGGACTCATCCTCGTTGCGGTGCTCAACATTGGCACTTGCAGCATTCTGGCCATTGCGTACAGCTGGAAGCTCGGCTTAGTCGTTGTCTTCGCTGGCCTTCCACCGCTCGTCACTGCAGGCTACCTCAAGATTCGATTTGATGCCAAGCTTGACCGAGAGGTTTCGAAACGGTATTCTGCAAGCGCTTCCATCGCCTCGGAAGCAATTACTGCTATTCGTACTGTGTCCTCGCTCACAATCGAGGAGTCTATCCTAGACAAATATTCCAAAGAACTTGACCACGCCGTTGCTAGCTCCCAAAAGCCACTGCTCCGCATGATGGTTTGCTTTGCTTTTACCCAAGCAATAGAATATTGGTTCATGGCTCTTGGATTCTGGTACGGTTGCCGTCTACTATCTTTCGGGGATATCAGCGCGTATGCCTTCTTCATAGCCTTTTTGAGCGTCTTCTACTCAGGTCAATCGGCTTCACAACTCTTTCAATTCTCGACTAGTATTACCAAGGGCATCAACGCGGCAAACTACATCTTTTGGCTTGAGGAGCTTCAGCCAATTGTTCAAGAGACCCCAGAAAACCGCGATAGTACCCCAAGCTCAGGAGGCGCCGTTGGCATCCAGAACGTTCGCTTCAGCTATCCTCTTCGCCCCGACGCCACAATTCTCAGAGGCGTAAATTTTGAGGTAAGTCACTTTTCAAAGGTTTTTCTCTCCCATGTATATATAGAGATGCTGACTGGGGACGCAACTTAGATTCGAAAAGGCCAATTCGTTGCTTTTGTTGGTGCATCCGGCTGCGGCAAATCCACTATGATTGCCCTTCTTGAGCGCTTTTACGATCCCTCGTCTGGGTCCATCAGTATTGATGGGACCCCTCTTACAACGCTCAATCCACACTCGTACCGCAGTCTTGTTGCTCTGGTACAACAAGAACCCACACTCTTTGAAGGATCAATTCGCGAAAACGTAGCGCTTGGCTTGAGCGACTTTAAAGAAGACAGGACCGTTTCGAGTTTTGATAGTCGGATCGAACATGCGCTCCGCGCAGCAAATGCATGGGATTTTACTTCTTCTCTTCCTGAAGGTCTTTCCACCTCCGTTGGTTCCAGCGGCACACAGCTTTCTGGCGGCCAGAAACAACGTATCGCTATTGCACGGGCTTTGATACGGGACCCTAAGATCTTACTTCTCGACGAAGCAACTAGCGCTCTTGATACAGCAAGCGAGAAGATTGTACAGGACGCACTGGCCAAGGCTGCAATAGATCGTGACAGGATCACTATCGCTGTTGCACATCGCCTCAGTACAGTCAAAGACGCTGACTTGATTTGTGTGTTCTACAAAGGGAGAATTGTGGAATCCGGGACACACAGAAACTTGCTGTTACAAGGGGGCATGTATTCGAAGATGTGTGAAGCCCAGTCGCTGGCATAGGTTACTCATGGTCTATATGTACTTATAATATGTTTTTAGGCTTTTTATACCTTCCTTCTGAAACAATTACATCAATACTTGGCAATTAGTTAGAAAACCATGTTCCATAATCAGAAAGTCGATATGTGCACTATTGACTAGCGGGCGTCTGTAGTGTGGATTGCGTTGAAACGAATACGTCCCTGCGTCGAGAGACAGCCCCTGTAGCGAGACAGAGCAACCACCAAGCCCGCTATGATAAATTCAGTGCCAGTCAGCAATCACGAAATATCTCAAATTTTCTTCTAAATCAAAGACATGAGGCGCGCTTACGCTTACAGTCTCTGGTTGTTGCGGTACCTTGTCGTTGTCTCGCCTCAGCGGGTGTCTCTCGACATAGGGATGGACGTGAATGCGTCGGTTGCACTGCCGGTACCCGAATGCTTGTGTCTTTGGCTTTGTTGCATTTGGCACTCCGACCTCCGACACTAACGACCTCAGGACTCGTGGCCCCCGAACGCTCCGGATTCCGAGTCCTTAAGCCTTGTAACAAGCGCTTGGCGTCACTCTGTGTAGACTTCCTCTTCCTTCTTGCTTTCGTTCACAACAATACCATAGCCTCAAGGTGGCTGGACGATTCTGTTCCCACCATGGCACACACCACAGCTAGAACCGAAGATCTTAAAAAGACAGGTTTCGATTACCTCTACAACCATTTGTTTCTACCCCGCAAACTCTCCAGCGCAACGAAAGAATGAGGGACTGCTCTTGGACTTCGTACTGCATTCTCTGCAACGCTTCCTCCCGGACCGTGAGGATGCAAAGGCAATTAATGCTAGTATATCTATGCTAAAGTTCTCTTCGGAAGTCGAGAAATGATCAAGGATATTTGAAAGAAGCTGGTGTGCGGGGAGCCCTTCAGACACTGACTACCCAAGGTATGGACTACCATTTCCTCTGAGATACATCGCGAAGCTAATAAATCTTCCGTAGCACCCTTCGCTGTATTACAGATCACAGAACAGAATGCCGGTGTTCTCATCAGCAGACACGACAATGCAGTATGCTTCGAGATGTTCGAACTGTCACCTTCCAACGAGGCTGTTATGACGACAAGAGGGAGGCTCATCCGCTGCTTCCCAACAGCTGCAGTAGAAGTCGCCCTCTCCGATGTCAGAAGCGATACCTTTCTTACAGTTATATCCAGGACCCTCACCAAGATGAGTCAACAACCGTTGCGAGAGACGAAGGAGAAACGAATGGGAAGCTAGGAAAAAGAGCGAGACGACCCTGATGATACCACTGATCCGATGATCATAACAGAACTTTTCACGTCCATGCTCCGCGGATGTGGCAAGGCAGTGCCGCCTCGGAGTATCAGCAAAAACACCCGTGAGGAGGTCACATTGAAAGATCACAAGGCCCCCTGGAGAAGGTCCCCTCTTTGGTTGTTAACACCTACAAAGAGTTCATGGCCTTTCTGATGGCCCAGGCACTACACATCGCCGATCGACAACAAAAGATCCCTAGCGACACTTTGAACGTCATGTCTGCCGAGTAGTAGGCTATCATTTTGGGGAAATAGCGACGCAAGACCGCGGTACTATAGCTGTAGGATGTCACAGGCAGTATAGTCCTCTACTCTCGAAGAATACGAGGTTCTTTTAACTAATCCTCTTTTTATCAGCGGTTACCAACAGGTCCTAACGCTCTAGATAGTACAGAAGAACGGGATCTACTTCCATGTAGCTGCCTTTACGGAGGTACTCTATAGTAAACCTCGTCTCTCCCAATATTTCTAACATTATTAGGCGTCATTGCTCGAGATGTAGTATATAAAGAAGGGCTTATTTTTCGTAAGTTATTCTACTTATCTACGGATATATCGAGGAAACGTCTCACAAACCTAGGATATTGAGATTAAGAGAGTAGAGCGAGAGGCTCAGGGCGAGTGGGTTAAGTACTTAGGTCCGAAGACTTTTGGCAAGCATAAGCTTCTTCTACTACGATTCTGGGAGCTTCTATTTGGCACCTTTAATTCTGAGACTATACGTCGATATTTTCTATATTTATTACTATTAAGTAACGTACCCCACGGGTGAGTCGGCCACTTTTGCCAAGCCCTCACCAAACCACCCTTTCTACACCAATGCCTCCCCAAAAACACTACTCAGACGCGTTAAAAGAAGGTCAGCTACAGCTTGCGCTCCAAGCTATTAAACAAGATGCGAAAATATCCCAGCGACGCGCTACAGCCCACTATACCGTCCCTCGAGCTACACTAGGCGATAGACGCGCCGGACGACCTCCACGAGCGGATTCTATGCCCAAATCACGGAATCTAGATAATAACGAGGAGAAGGTAGTTGTGGAGCATATACTTGAGCTAGTTGCGCGAGGATTTCCCCCTCGGCTCGTAGCTGTAGCTGATATGGCTAATTCTTTACGCGCTGGGCGTAATATGGGCTATGTTGGTATAAACTGGCCTAGCACGTTTGTTAAACGCTAACTAGAGCTCTAAATAAAGTTTAATCGCAAGTACGACTATAAGAGAGCCCTTTGCGAGGATCCTGAGGTAATCTAGGGCTGGTTCAACCTTGTACAGAATATCAAAGCTAAGTATGGTATCCTGGATGACGACACCTACAACTTCGACGAGTCCGGCTTTATAATAGGCGTTATATTAATAGGAGTAGTCGTTACAGCTTTAGAGCGGCGAGGACGGCTAAAGGTAGTGCAGCCAGGCAACCGGGAGTAGACGACGGTTATCTAGGGTATTAATACTAAAGGATAGGCTATTCCGCCCTTTATTATCTTTAAGGCCCACTATTACCTTATTCCCTGGTACAAGAAGGAAGATCTACCCTGGGGCTGGGTTATCGTAGTCTCTAAGAACGGCTAGACGATAAATAAGCTTGGTCTGGACTAGTTAAAGTACTTTAACGCGCATATAAAGGAGCGTACTGTCGGTAGCTACCGTCTACTAGTTATTAACGGCTATAAGAGCTACGACTCGCTTGACTTCTAGTAATACTATAAGGATAATAAGATTGTTACTATCTATATACTACCTAACTTATCGTACCTCCTATAGCCGCTTAATATAGGTTGTTTTGCCCCTTTAAAGAAGGCGTATAGGCGCTAAGCCGAAAACCTTATACGTAACTAGATTACCTATATTATAAAGACTAAGTTCCTACTATACTTTAAGGCAGCCTTTTATACTATAATTACTCTAAGTAATATCTAAGGAGGGTTCCGAGGCGCTAGATTAGTTCCCTTTAACCTATAATAGGTTATAATAGGCCTTAATGTAAAGTTACGTACTCTATCGCTACTACTACCTATTAATAACGAGCCCTAGCAGTCGCAAACCCTAAATAATACCCTAGAATTTAGGTCGTAATTAACGCTCGTAAAGATAAGGATTTAGAGGTATATAAATAGCTTACTAACTTCTATAGTTAAGGCGTTTAAGAAGGTCTTAAAGGGGGCAGTAATAATTACGTATAAGCTAGTGTTAGCGTAACAGGAAATTACTAAGCTTTGAGTAGTAAATAAGGTAGCTACGCGACGTAAATTATATAAAAGAAAGTGGATTTAGGTAGAAGGAGCCCTAATAGTTAAGGAGGGCCTGCGATTAGTAACTCTAAAGGAGTTTAGGGCGCGTAGTAATAGGAAGAAGGTAAAGAAGGAAGTACATACTAAACGGGGTAAGCCATCCCAAAGGCGCTGCGGACGGTACAATTAGACTGGATATAATGCGCGAACGTGTAAGTAAGAAGTAGAAGCAGTCTCTAAATGAAATTTTACGCTGTACTATACTATATAGTGCCAAAGTATGTTGTTTTGGGCCAAAATAGGGGGTGTTTTGGTGAGGGCTTGGCAAAAGTGGCTGACTCACCCGTGTGGCCGACTCACCCGTGGAGTACGTTACTAAACTTACAACACTTAGCTTTTTAACTTTCGTGGCAAGCGAGTTTCTTAGTTACAGAATTTTAATGACGTTAAGCAGCAGGGTATTGCTATACTAAGTAAGTAATTATCTATATTTATCTACGAAAGATGCGATCGCTAAAGGGGAATATAGGGCTTAAATTTATAGAAAATCTTATACACTAATGTTCTGTATACGGAGCCTCGGAATATACGCTAAATAAAGCCTGCCCGCCTTATACTCTATAACAGTAACTTGGTTATAACCTTAACATGTAACCTATAAGTCGTAAATCTCGCCTTTAGATTATCTAGATATCGTATATTCCGAGAGCTATACGTACAGCGAAGTCGCAGCTATAGAGGGCAAGCTTACGAGCCTTAGAGCTATAAGAAGAGTTATCTAGCGTAGGCATTATCTAGATTTTATTTAAGATAGCTCGTCCCTATCGAGGTTTAGGAAATGTATCGCCGGAACTTACGTTACCACCCATGCGACAGGAGTAGTAGCGAGGAGCTGGATTTTTACCAGAGCTCGACTTATTCCTAAAGAACTTGCCCTAAAGTTATAGAATAATTAGCTATATTTAGAATATAATATCGAAAATATTAAGGTCTAGAGGTAAGGGCAGGTCGCGTAGAACATGTAGAGGGAAAAGGGACAGTCGCTCGGAAAGATCGAGGACAGTCTATAGAGGTATCGGGAAAGAAGGGATATATACTTACAGAATGATATCGCCTAGTAGTACAGCCTAGAAGAAACGAAGAGTCAGATCTAAAGGAATACGTAATATAGAGAGAAATACAACGTTACTTACAACGTTCTTATTCCTATTACTCGTAGAAGCCGGATAGAAGCAGACAGAGCCGATAGAGAGATAGGGAGTACTAATCTTCCAAGGGTGCAAAGTCGGAGGAACCGAGGGCTGGGTTAGAGGAGGCAGGCACTAAGAGAGTAGGGTCGATAGAGTAGAAGATGGGATACGCCGATATTTTGTGGATGTAAAGTCAGAGAAACCGAGGTCAGGATTAGAGAAGGCAGACATTAAGGGCGAAGGCCCAGCAAGGTGAGAGATAGAGTGCGCCGATGTTCCGTGGAGGTAAAGTCGGAGAAACCGAGGAATTCGCTCTCCAGAACCACAACGCAGACGTTGCGGGCTATAGACCCGTATCTTTTAAGGCCTCCAGGTGCAGACGTCGGAATAAACGGCATTTACTTACTTATTAGATGCGCCCGCAATGCTTTCTAACAGCTATTAGGCTTCTTTGGTGGATATCTTTTTAAAGCTAGCGACAAAGCCAGCGTAAATCTCGAGACTTAATAGAAAAATCGTCGACCGTTTTAACAATTACTTTAATAAACGTCGATTTTTTCGATAGTAGTACTAAGTTCTATACTATATGCCAAGACACTAAGAAAAAATTAGGCGCGCACGAAGCGCGCTCGGAGTGTTACGTTTTGCGCCCCAAGTCGGCTTATAATAACGCAGTACGCACACTAGTCGCGACAAATAATACGATTCGTGGTGTTAGGCTTTAGGGATAAGGTTTAAGTTCCTGGTTCACTTTGGCTGATGGCTAAGTACTGCACAGGCGATTGCGATTGGTTGCTCGAACGAATCGAGTCGATCCAAACATAGAGTGGAGATTTCAAGGACTTTCAATATCGAATAAGAATTTAGCTTAGCGATGACAGCATTAACTTAAAGAAGCCCTTGAAATTCTGCGTTTCTAAGCTGTGGTAGGACATATATTAGAGTGACCCTCAAATGCACGCCCAATCTATACGTTGAAATCACTTTCTAGTAGCCGAACTCCTTGCAAGATCTTTCCCATGTGTGTCCTATCGATATGCTCACTGTTCTGGCGTATTTTTGTTACAAGGACTTTCAGGAAGCTGACAGGGCTTCTCGAGAAGCCAGGACTATGCACTGCACTGCCGGGCTTTGGGCTGGAAATGATGAATCCATCCGGGCCAAGCATCACATCATCGCTGGCTATTTCCCAAGCGAGGCCAAGCGACTTGCAGAGCTCTATGTAATCATCAAAAGATGAAAGATAGAGCTGACCAGCAAATTGGCACAAGCGACTCACGGTGGCTCGTGGAACGCTCCGATGCATTTTGTCTCGCGATACAGTGTAGAGATCTAAGCGGTCGAGTGAATCATATCCGAGATTAACCTTTGCGGAGTAAAGGCGCAGCTGGACGTGCTTAGACTGCTCAATGGCTGGCAGGAGTCTTTGGACCTCGTAGGGACTGATGATGAGGAGTACATCAGGATCTTCCCGGATTGTCAAAATCCACTGAACAGGTCTTTGAAAAGGATCCGAGTACATTCCGGGCCCGAATGATCTGTTCACAGTTACCGCAAAATCTCGCGTAACCAGTATAGTATTGGAGAACTCGGATCCATCAAAGTGTTGCGCTGCGGATGTAGTCTCGAGGGTCTTAAAGGCCGGCAGAAATGGATCCTCAGGCCATGCGCCCTCAAGGACGAATGCCTTCAAACCCCGATGGACTTTATGTTCTGCTGGCTCGACCTGGGGCAATTTCTCGACTTGACGCTCTTGTTCGGCCTCTGGCGCCAACTCTCGCTCTTGTTCTTCGTCGAATGAGGCGCGGTGCGTCTCTGCGAGCCCAAACTGCTCACAGCGATTCCGAAACTCGACCGCATAATGCTGATTGATACAACGGAATCTTGAAGAAAAGTCGATCTGGGCTCTACGTGGGCTATATCGCATTTCCAGGGTTGGGGCATCATCTTCCCTGAATTCCTCGGCGCACAACCGTTTTGGCCCGCCTTCCTCCTGGTCGATAAGATGAGTCCAAAGGGGTTGCTGCTTAGTGAAACGGAGTCCTTGATTCAGCCAAATTGGCAGTGCTCGTCGCTGATCTCTCAATGTTTCAGCGATTGCCCAAGACAGAACATCTGCCACAGTGAACCCTGCAGGTGCCATGTTTTCCCGATGGCAAACTAGGCGTATCTCCTCTTCGATGTCTCGAGGGACAAAAAATATTACGCTTTGTCCTTTCCCGAGCTTGCGCATCCTCATGCATGCTTGTACCAGTCTGTCCTTTGTTACATTGGCTCCCAGAGTGACAGCGGCCTGATAGTCTGCTGGTAATCTTAGGTCTATTCCTCTGGTGTGCGCCTCATCGAGATAGACAAGACACTGGCCCAATTGATCTGCGTAGGGGGAGTTTTGAAGTTCCTGCATCTCACCACTCTTATCTAGCACCATGATCTCATCTTGGTCGTTGAAGAAGACAACTGCCCGTGTTTGCTCATCCGATTGATAAAGACCTAACCATGTCTGTGCGAGGTCTAGGTTGGTGGAGCCAATAACCTGGGCACCAACATCTAAGAGTGCTCTCGGTTTTGATTCCATTGTCGTAAGGACATTCAGGAGAGACTGAGTGCCAACGTTCTGCGCCATCACCTCTTCTGACATCAATCTGACACCGTTCTCTGGGCGTAACAAGTTATTCAGAACTAGGGCATTGGTATGGCTCTGTTCGGGAATGTCTAGCTGTTTGATATCGAGAGGTAGAGTGTACTTGGAATCGTTGGTGCCACTAAAACCGGTTGTAGGATGTGTCTTCTTTTTTGCAAGATCCCAACCCGAAGCCGAAAGCCTGTGTGGGAACTCTTTACACTCCCTGGGAAAAACGGGGAAAAACCATTCGGCATAGGTAGTAATCAATGGCGGCCTTGGAGTAGCGCAGATGCGGGAATATATTCGCCGTACACTCAAGGTGATCCTTCAGGTTGATTCCTTGGAGATGCTTGTACGGCGCTGGAAGTGTTGGGGCCGTACGTACCCAGGCCTGATACTCGAGGTCCGCGTTGTCTGATCGGATGAGAGCCTCCAAGGAGTCAAAGAGGGCTTGGTCTTCTAGTCCACCGTAGTAGTAGCTCAGGCATGTAAGCATGATAACAATGTCAGGATGGCTGAACTCGGAGCGTGGTGTTGGGCTATCCTTAGCTCTGTAGGGGACAGCAAGCTTGGTGCTTTTTTCCCTGGTCTCATCTACGCCGTAATCCACTCTCCATCTCTTCCGAGAAAGTGCAAAACCGAGGATGCCCCCGGCAAGAAGACCGCGCAGAAGAAGGATTTGATTAGCGGTCGTCTTGTCCCAGAACCGGCTACGCTCGACTTCTGCAGATTCCTTGGCAGTCAATTCCCATTGCGTGATGTACCTGTGGACAGCTTGTCTGATTTTGGGAGGTTGGCGTGAAATGGGAAGCCCAGTTAATCCAGTCTCGCAGATGTGCTCTGCGATGCGCTGTAAAATCATCCTCTCGGCATCTGGACGCAGTATCCGAACCCGTGGCAATCTCCCTGGGTGTCGATCATCGATTTCAAGTGAGTGGGGAAACTCACACTTCACTTCAGTGCTGAATTGGTACATCAGAGTGAGAATTTCCTGCGCAATGTTCCACCGGTCTGGGCTTTGCTCGATTGACTTCTGTTCCCCAAGCGTATAGACAAGCTCAAACTTGACACTGAAGTTCTCGTCGCTCTCATCGACTACATCTCTAGAGAAATCGTCGAGGAACTGTCGAGTCACCCTCAGAGTCTCAGCGATAGATAATGAATTGCTCAGCGTCAGCTCCAGCTCTTTGAGCTGTAGGGAGAGCAAATGCTCCGGCTGAGCAAGCCAGACACCTCCCTCGTTCTTGCAATTGACCAGCAAATTATGAAGAGCTGCAGCTCTCTTATCATCCACGTGAATATCTCTGGAGAAAGGTATTTCATAGACCGGGCGACCGAGAAGTCCAGACAGTTTGCCGACCAGCATTTGGTGCATTTGCCTAGCCTGTGGCTTAGCCACAATAATCCGCACCAGCTTTTGGCCATCACTAAGAACAGAGGCAACTATGGGCACTATAACGGAAGATTTTCCTTCTCCCATGTTCAGTTGCATTACCGCGTTGTCTCCTTGTGGAGGGTGGATCATGTTTTGGGCGATCTGCTGTTGAACCTGCCGGATCGTGATATTGCACTCGCATTCCATGAGCAGCCACTCCGGATAATCGTGAGGTCTCCAGTCCTCGTGCCCAACGTTCTCAAGCTCGCGAAGCAAGTCGATGGGATCGTCTTGATACCGAATCAATCGCCTCGCCTTCTGCAAAGCCGCAACAGCGAGACCATAGTTCACAATAGCGTTTTTCCAAGAACTAGACAGTTTTGACCAGTTCGACTTCTTCAGTTGCTTGAGGAGAAAGAGGGGAGAAACGGTCGGTACAAAGCCAGTTTCGAGGAGAATGGTCTGCACCATCGCGCTAGGGGCCACCTCTGACTCCAACCCAGATATCGACTGCATAGCCCTGGCAAAGGAGCTGTAGATGCGCTCGTGACATTCCTCACATTGTTTGAGATGCTGCTGGAGGATAGCGGGTCTTCCATCGACTCGAGCTAAGCTGTTGGTGTCGAATTTTTCCAAGCGTGAGAGGCTTTGGCGTAATTCCTTCAGATACCGGCGCTCATATTGAAGAATCTTTTCAGAATCCAGGAAGTCAATCAACTTCGCCAACTTCCCAATTTCTCCCGATTGTGCGCCAGCTTTCTCAACAAGCCTCCCAAGAGCTGAGTCCGAATTGAAGCTGGTTTCGGGGGCATCGTGACAAAAAACATCTATCACAGATGAAAATCCTGTTGCGCGTTCCCTGACCTCCGTTGCAGGGAACAGACATTGACTTTCGACGATGCCAGACTCTACTGGGATCATCTTTAGAGTAGCAACGAATCCCTCAAGATACTCCTTGAAACCTCTGTTGGCCCACCACATTCTCCAAGACGGGAGAACCGACTTCAATGCTTGCGCGGCATCGATATACGATTCCATGTGGTAATCGCTTGGCTTCTTCGGAGTCTGACAGGGCCACTGTCTTGCCAGTCCATCTCTGAAGATATGAATTGCCTGCTTCTTGTCTTTCCCATGCTCACGCTTCATTCGATCCGCAATCTTTCCATCGCCTTTGGCGGTTCGGGCCCGTGACTTTCCTTCTGGGCCTTGCTTAGATCTAATCATATAGGGAGCCGTCGCTGCCTCTATTGTTTCAGGTCGCAGGTCGTAGCCCTTAGACAGATTGTATGATTCACTTGTGGGCAATGAAGCAGCTGCCACGGCTGGGGATACAACCATCATGAGAAGTGCTTGGGTGATCTGGTCATCATGCTCGTTAGAGTATGCTATTGTTGATAGCCATACCATTAACTCCATCTTACTAAGCCATTGTTGGTTCTCTTGGAATGCATAGTGCAATCGACACCAGTAGGTGGAGACGAAAGTGCTTGGCTTCCGGAGCCACTGTGCATCATATTCTAACTCTCGTTTCTGCGGGGCGCTTCTGTGGTTGCCTAATGGACCAGATGCCATCAGCTTATATAGATGCTGTGCTAGTCCTCCTGCAACAGGCTGCACGAGACCTTGATGATTACGGAAGGCTCGAGTGGCTATCTCAGTCGAACGCGCTGCTCGAGTTGAGCTTTCCGCACTTCTTGAGTGATAGATGCCATCGTGTAAGTGGGCGTAATGATTGAAGTCTCGGGAGAGAGCCCGCTGAACGAGTCCTATAGTAGTGTGCGCTTTCACGTTTGATTGAGCTGTCGTTTGGGGGAAAAGAAACTCGATTTCGGAGGACCGCTGCAAGATTCCCTGAACAATGTCAAAGAATCTATCATCTTGGGTTACAAGACTTAGTTCAGGAGACCAAACCACGTTTTGCATCGATCTAGAGCCGTCTGGACAGTAGTGGCGGCTTGGAGCAAGTACAGCAATAAGGTCCAATGTGTGGCGAGCAGCTAAACTCAAGCTTGTAGGCGAGCAGACTGACGCGGAGCAAAGGATGTCCAGAGCCATATCAGCGCCTCGCTGTTTGAGGAATGGATCCGGAAGGTAGAAAGACGTGAGAGCGTGGAGGTATGCCAGATAGAGCTTGCTCTCGAGCTTTGTGTTTGCAACTAAGCGACCAAGCAGCTCGTCCAACTGGTAAGGCTGCACACGCCGACTTGTACCTGGAAGTACGGACACAACGATATGGTCATGAACCGCATCACCACTCTGCCTTTTGAACTCTAGCTCACCCTCTGGAATGAGGAGCAACCTCATTGGTGGACTTTGATCATTGCGCAGTACGAGCTTGCTCCTGAAGCCCACGAGCGTTCCGGTTGACTGATTTTCATCAACCTGCATATTACCAAATTGTCGTGATCGGAGGGCTGTATCTCCTTCATCCAAGTAAAATTGTAGTTGCAATCTGGGTAATGAAATTTCTAGACGTCTCTTCTTCTCATCGTAAAGCATATTCATGTTTGAGGATGTCTCAAGGTGAGCCACCATTGCTGTGACGCGCTGACCCAATCCACTTAGAGGTGACAGGAGGAAAACTTTCTTGTCTCGGTGTAATATCCAGGATCCCGCACGTTCTTCGAGACGCCACTCTTCCGACTCCATTGGGAAGGGATTACTTGGCAAGCAGAAGCTGATAGATCTGGTGTAGTTGTCATACCAGTGTACATAATCATTCACGAAGGAATCTGGCAGTACTTCAGTGAAAAATCGTTGTGGTATATGATCAAATGATGTTAAATCGCTCTCCAGACGGATTAACAAGTCTTGTGCCTGTCTCCCGAAATGCGCTGTGTAGCCATGGAAAGGCTGGGCCGTGCAAAAAGTCATTCCTGGGCTCGTACTCGGCATTACAAGGAGTAGGAAATCGTTAAACAGCCTCTTGTAGTCATGGTGACGAACGTAGTCCAAAGGAAGACGGGAGGAAGGCAGGTCATTGACTAGCAGCTCCCCCGTCAAGATGTTAAGATCAACTCTGAGGTGGTTCATCATTGTCGTATACCAGCAATTGGTTCCAGTAGAAAGTGTCCAATTAGTCGTAGGTTTGAAATATGACCATCGTCGCTGGGTGGCGATAGATAGAAACATACTTCCGGAGGCATGCTCGTCGACCAGCACTGAACGGGCCCGAAACATGGTTAGCCTTACCCTGTCAAGCAACCGTCCCTGTAGATAGTTGTTGTTCTCGTCTATGAGTCCAGCATTATCGTTGATAATAATGCCACATTCGACTAGAATCGACGCGTGGTGCGAATCATGAAGAACACGTCGCATGTGTTCATCACACATGTTGAACGAATCGGCACAGACCATTGAGATAGTCAAAGCTGTGCGCAGGAACTCCGTTCTCTGCTCATTACTACCGGTCCCTTCCACTCGCTCGAGCAGAAGTTTCACCCATCCGTGAGAAATTTCGCGGCAGTGCGCAAGAAGGTCTAAGAAAGGCTGTGATAGCTCGGTAGGCACCAAAGCCAAAAGTCTTGCGGCAAGGAATGTAAATGACCATAAGGCATTGTGGGACTCCCAATTCTGTTGAAAGCGCAAGACGCACTTTCTCAAATTGTCCAGCATTTTTTGTCCAAACTCTACATCGCAAAGTCGTTTGTGGGTCGACCGTGTGACAGTTGAAGATTGCGGACCGGCTTGCAGACTTAGCTGAAGAAGAAATAGGACAGTTTCGGATGTGTTAAAGTCGACTTTTGGCATAGCCAACTGCGTCAAAATATTCATCCACTGAATTTTGTGCCCGTATGGCAAGCCTGCGAGAGCGCTGAATTCACGCAAGGAGAGGGAGTCCGGACATACGTGTTGACTTGCGATCACGTTGTTCGGTGTCTCGCCATCCGGGTTTTTCCAAGTACGTCGTAGGAATTGACTAAGCACTGCAGTGCGCTCGGGGAGCTTGAATGTGCATATATCAGACAGGCGGTCGGTTGGAATGAGATTAGAGCAGAAAGAGTTCAAATTCTCATCATAGTAGCGAAATACCAGGCCACTATTGAGGCAAACGTCTGACTCGCTCGAATGATGGACCGGGATTGCGTGGCGATGAACGACAGTGTTGGGCTTGGTCATAGATCGTAGCTGAATTCGGAAATTTCCTTTAAATGTGTACCAGGGCTTGAGTGGCTGGTACGTTTTTAACGGAAAGGATTTTGCTGCGGTTGGTGAACCGCCAGGCTGACTGAAGAGCACATCAATAATGAAGTAGAGTGTCAAATCCCTCCACAGGCAGAATGTCTCGGGCGCCGCCAACTCAAAAATGGTGGCTTGAGCCTCGAGTTCATCCTGTGGTAGTGGCCATTCGTGAATAGAAACAGCGAGAGCCTTGGCTTTTGATTCGAAGCCGCAGCGCCGACACGAGGAAGGGTGAATGAAAACCCTCTGCCCGTCGTCCCACTTCGCCGAGACGTCACAATCACTCGCTGCATACTTCTGCATAAGCTTAGCATAAGTTGCCTTCGCATTTCGAAACTCTTGAACCTTTTCCTCTCTCTTATCATACGCGTCGTTCTCGATATCGAGCTTAATCTGTTGATGCCGCGTCGATTGGCGATAGTATTCGACAGGAAATGAGCCAGATTCACCAAAGGTGAAGAAGATGGCTGGGCTTCCTATTTCTTCGGCAAGTCTCTCGCGTTTGGTGACGTAGTCCTCGAGTCGCTTCAGTCTCTGCATTTCCTTCACTGAGCCGAGAAGTAATGCTTGCAATACTGTTATCGGCACCTGGGGCTTGTAGTTTGCTAAGAGGGGAATTTCGAGAACAGTCGCTACATCTGCAGCGAGCCAAAGTTCTCCAATCGTCAGGATCATTCGTGACAGTGGTTCAGGGCGTCCGGAGTAGTGAGAGGCTGCCTTTTGGTAATATGTCTCCAGCAGCTTCTTTAGCTCCTTCACTGGCAGATTTGATTTCTTCAGATGGATGTCGATCCATGTTGGAAGGTTGTTTGCCACCCATGACTCAATTTCGAGGAGATGCAAGAACAATTCCGTACCAGAATAGTCTGCGACGATAGGCAATTGGTTCTCGCTTAGGACGATAAAGATTGATGATAGAGAGGCTCTGGGCCTGTCGCTCACTATCTCTTGCCGAGACATCGAGCTGAGAAAACTATCTAATTCTTTCAAAGACAAAATCGTGCTGTCTACTATCTCGAATTCAGACAAGTCGTGAAAATCCAATGACGGTTCAGCTCGCTCTTGGATTTGCATCCATCGCTGGTTCAAGGTGTCCATAGTCTTGGAAACAATACTCCGAACATTGGATAACCAGGCGCCGCTAGAAGGGCTGCGAAGCTTGGCCAGGCGCCGCGAGACTTTGGTCGACATGTTGCTGAGAACTTCGTTAGAGATCTTTTGTTGTTGATTGGCAACGTGCAGTGCTTGGGCCATTAGGAAGGCCATAAATTGTTTGTAAGTCTCGTCGTCCTGTCTTGAGTGTCGCCGCATAGCTAGCTGTAAAGCCACGCGAATGAGCAACCAAAGAGGGGACCTTCTCCAAGGGTCCTTGTGATCTTTCCGTATTATCTCATCACGGGTGTTCTTGCGGATGCCTCGAGAGGACACTGCCTTGCCACAGCCACAGAGCATGGATGTGAAGAGCTCGATAATGATCATCGGATCGGCCGTATCATCAGGTTGCCGCCGCTCCTTTTCCTGACCTCCTGTCTGCTTCTGTTTTGTTTCTCGCAACAATTGTTGGCTCATCTTGGCGAGGGTCTTGGATATGACTGTCTGAAAGGCATCGCTCTTGAAATCAGAGAGAGCGACTTCTACTGCAGTCGTTGGAAAGGAGCGAATCAGCCTGCCTCTTGTCGTCATAACACTCTCGTTGGTGGGTGACAGTTCGAACATCTCGAAGCACACTGTATCGATGTTTCTGCTGATGAGAACGCCAGCATTCTGCTCTGCGATCTGTAACACAGCAAAAGGCGCTACCAGTTGTTATTTAGCTTCGCAAAGTATATCAGTAGGAGAGGGTAAACCATGCCTTGGGGACTGAGTCCCTGGAGAGCCTCCCGCATACCAGCGTCTTTCAAATATCCTTGATTGTTTCTCGCCTTCCGAAAGAACTGCAGCATAGATATGCTGGCATTGACTGCCTTCGCATCGTGATGTCCGGGGAGAAAGCGTTGCAGAGATTGCAGTACGAAGTCCAGGATGATTCCCTCGTTCTTGGGAGATGCGTCATCTGCGCTCGAAAGCTTTCTGGGCAGGAATAGATGGTTGTATAGGTATTGAAAACTCGTCTTTTTGACACTCTCTGGAGTGGGTGTCATACCGGCCACAGATTCGACCAGTGATGCTCAGCCTACGCTTGTGTAGGTGACAAAAGTGATGAAACTACGAGAAAGTAATGACGGAGTAGCTACAAGAAGATCAGAAAGTCGGATGCCGGAGCGCTCGGGGCCCATTAGTGCGGGAGGCCAACGCAATAAAGCCCAAGGCTGGAGCACTCGGGCGCCGGCAGATCGCCAGAGTACGCTCACTACTGCAGAGCCTCATGAATCAAGACTGCATCTAAAAATCGTCTAGACAGGGTATATTGATCTTCACAAACAGCCAAGTGATAATGCAGTTACGTCAGAAGGAGAATCTATTGTTCTTGAAAGCAAAATAAATATTATACGAGTGAACAGTTATCCACCTATCCCAACGACTGGGCATCGCACATCTTCGAATACATGCAGATCAAATCAGCGTCTTTGACTGTATCAATGCGATGCGTAATGGCGATAGTAATTCTACCACTATTAACTATAGCACTTACTGATGCATTGTATATAACATTCTCGCTCTCTTTATCAAGAGCGCTTGTTGCCTCGTCTAGGAGTAAAATTTTGGGGTTTCTTATCAAAGCTCGTGTAATGGCAATACACTATTTCTAGCCGCTAGAAAGCTATGCACCACTTAAGCTAGCGGATGTAGATAGACCTTCAGGGAGAGAGGAAGTAAATTCCTATGCATTCGTTATACGTAGAGCCTCTTCGATCTGAGTGTCAAGATCCGAAGTGTTCGCGTGTAATAGGCTTAGACTATATACACTTAGAGTAACTACCTAGAATATACTATAGCTAAACTATTTATACTAAATTTAGTAGAGCTATAGATGATCCTAGGTAGGGGGTAGCAGAGACTTTTAGGAGCTTCATCTGTAGCTAGTTCGTGGTTGTCGGACCGTACGGCCCCCGAACGGAGTCTGCGGCGCCCGCTAGATGGAACTCTGGAGTGAAATTATGAATCGCCCCTTTCCGATACCCATGCTGCTTCTACCCGTGCAGTAATTACTCCATCATGATTCGCATGGACAATTTCGTGCTTATACTAACCTCTGTGGCACTCGCAAGGTAGGTACGTATCCTTGCCCCCGGCGCAGTGGTATCAAGTGTAGATACGCCGCTACTCAACCAAGACAAAAACGGACTCGCATTCTCATCACCCCACAACAGTATGTGTTCCTTGCAACGACTCCCTTGCAATGGTAGCGGTTGCCACATCCAAGATATTTGAACCCATCAGCAACCACTGACATGTTCGGACCGGTACGGTGAGAGAAAGACTGATCGTATTGAGAATCGACTAGGAACCATTACGAAACTCTTCGTACAGCCTGACCCAGAGATTCGTAGGACTCTGGACGACCTTTCAAACATTGTCAGCGATTCGAGACAGCAGCGTCATGCAGGCGAATCACCACGATCCAATGTCATATTGCGTAGCCCACTTCAGCAGAAGAGAACTGAGTTACCACCTTTTCTGAAAGTCGCTGCCCTCATTCGTCTAGAAGTCTACTATTCTGACGAGCCCTCCCTGTTCGACTGCATCAGCGTTTACGCTGGCCTCTTCTCATTCTTTTGGGATTACGCATGTATGGATGATGAACTACCTGGGATCGAAAAAGAGCAATCCATGGAATATTCTCGCAGATGCCAAGATAATCTTGACATTGGGCTAGCTGAACTGCCGTTGCAACTACTTACATCCTCAATGTTGTCGCTACTCTTCTTTTCGCAGTAAGTTGCTCCTATATACGGGCAATCTTTGTGCTGTCTGTGTGCTGGTAGGCGCCAGTGTTTCTACGCCGTTGGTTGCTCCGTGCGTCCTTTCACGCAGGGACAGACCTTAGCAACTGTAATTTTATAACGGACGAAGATTCTCGGTCCTAATTACCAGGCGACTCATGCGGCACCAGTTCAGCTCTGTGATTATGAAGCACACGAGAAGGAGATGTGGCCCCAACTGAGAGGTATAAAGCATGGATCCTTGCAACTGCTGAAAGCATCAACGTGCGAATGTTAAGAAAACCTGATTAACGCGCTGCAATTTGTACGAAGACGAACGATATGACGAAGCTCTTTCTGTACGTTCTAGCTCTCCTTCTCCAGTGCATATCAATCTTGTACTAACATAAACCCTCACAACGGAATCGGTGCCACTGGTTGGGTTGGTAGCGCAGCTGCACACGCCATTGCAAGTGCGCATCCTGAGTACGAGTACACCGTCCTTGTACGCAGTGAGGACAAAGCCAAGAACGCCAGAAGCTTCTTACCTGCCCACACCCGCTTCGTCATCGGCGAATTCGACAGCTCTGATCTCATCGCTTCCGAATCTGCTGCTGCGGACATCGTCTTGAATTGGGGCAGCAGCGATCATGAAGGCTTGAACAATGCCATCTTGCGTGGCCTCAAGGAAAAGCACAGCGACGGCTTCTTGATTCACACCTCTGGTACGGCCCTCTTGACCTACGAGGATATCAAACACAACCGTCAGGGCGTCGAGAGCTCCAAAATATTCGACGACTGGGAAGGTGTGAGCGAAGTCATTGGCTTGCCAGATGACGCGCCGCACATGAAGGTTGACCGAGCCATCATGAACGCTGCATCTCAGAATCCGCACATCCGGACTGCCATCGTTTGTCCTCCGCAGATCTACGGTGTCAGCAACAACAAACACGGACCTCTCGCACGCAGCGGACCTGGCCAGTACGTTGTTGATATCTTGAAGCGCGGAAAGGGTTTTTACATCAATGAGGGAAAGTCGCGCTGGAACACGGTGCACATCAGCGACTTGGCTCAGCTTTTCTTGCTATTCGTAGAGCAGGCGGCGCAGGGAGGTGGAGAAGCAACTTGGGGTCCGGACGCTTATTACTTTGCTGAGAGTGGAGATGTTATGTGGAAGCCATTTGCGGCCGAAGTCAGTCGTATGGCATTCGACAAGGGCCTCATTGCAACGTGTGACATTGACAGTCTCACTCCCGAACAAGGGTATCAGTACTGGGCTTCTAGTGCCTATATTGCATCGCAAAACTCGCGGTCGAGAGCTACTAGGGCGCGAAAGCTTCTTGGTTGGAAGCCGGTCTATCCCAGTCTAATGGAGGATATTGCTCAGAATTGGCGGTTTAGTGCTGATGATGTAAATCCGTTCTACTAAGTCATAACGGACTCGTCATGGACTGATCTTCAGTCAGTTATGGAGCACGTAGAAACAATGAGATGCATATTATTGATGTGACATGAAAGAGAAGCGTCGTCTTCGGATCTCTGATTCCCACTTGCCCAAGGAGCTGCGTCTGTTTCATATACTCAACGGCTTTCGCGGCTAGCTCAGGATGGTCCCGAGGCTGTGTCGTCTGGATAGGTTGGCGAAGATGCAGTTCCGGAGGTCTTTGTACTTGCTTCAGCGGAGGAGTCTGTGAGCGACGGGTTTTCATTCGTTTAGGGATATGAGAGTGACAGGATGTTATTGATAGGTCATATTTTAAGATAAAACTCAAATAATAAATTGGAAGAGAAATAAAGGTTTTAAAAATAGACTAAAATCATATCTCACGGTCAGCGGTTAGAATCTGACATTCTGGTAAGGGGCAGACATCCTTTCTACCCCTCGCACCGTAGAAGTCCGCCTTGCACGGACCACCTTTTTTCCAGCCAATTAGAGCCGCAGGATTTTGAGACGATTATCAAACACCAGATTTCGATCGTGATGTCACAGGGGATAGATCTATCAGATTCCATCACAAAATTACTTACGTTTGCATTTCTTTCAATCAGGATGGGTCGCCCAGAAGATGTAGACACTGTCAAGTTTACAAAGTACTCGAATAGCAAGCAGAAACCCCCCCTTCCAGAAGCAGGGCTGCCTAAGAATTGGGGGCTACTTAAAATCGACGGAGATAGCACGTTTAGAGAGCCCCGTTTGCCAGACGGAGTAGATACTGATTCCCCTATTCAGCTTTTCCAGCTATTTTTCTCAGAGGAGCTTCTAGACAGGATTGCATATCATACAAATCAGCAAGCTACGCTCTGGGATACCGAATTTGCACGTAGTTAGGCGCCAACATCCGTATCAGAGCTATATCTATACTTAGGAATTGTCGTCTATATGGGCGTACACCCAGAGGCGTCAATCTCAGAGTATTGGATTCAGTTGCACCCACACGCACCCACCCACTGTGTGAGCAAGTATATAGGACAAACGCGATTTAAGCAGCTTGATCGCCTCGTCTACCTTACAACGCCGTATCAGGATTTCGCCAGTACGTTTAGAAGAATTTGGGAGGTGTCTGAGTACATCCGTGCGTGCTGTAGTCAGTATTGGACACTCGGCAGGCACCTCTGTATTGACGAATCGATTATTCGATTTACTGGCCGCTCAAATGAGATTGTTACGATCAAATCAAAGCCAACGCCAACTGGCTACAAGATCTGGGATTTGACGAACGACGCATGGGTGTACGATTGGCTATTCCACGCTAAAGGTGCTGGGCGTGGCCCTGTAGGATTGAGTAACGACGACGAATTACAGCATTTGACAAATATGGAGTCTGTTCCAGCTACTCTCTTACTCCGCCACGAGCTCCAGCCAAATCGACACGTCGTCTGGTTTGATAACCTGTTTACAACGATCCCTCTTCTCGAACTATTGCGATCAAAGGGCATTGGGGCTTCAGGCACAGTCCGGACGACAAAGACAAAACGAGAAGACGACTTAGGCGCTCCTGCTCCTGCTCCTGGACTCGAATCTAGTATCTTTGGCGATTCTGCGTCAGCAGAATCAGCACCTACTCGAGCACCTACTCGAGCTTCTGCTCGTATATCTGCTCGTGCAGCTGCAGGGCAGCTGCAGAAGCAGAATCGAGAGGAGCAGAGAGCTCCGCGCGCGTCAGCGCGCACGCTCGAAAAGCTGTCAAAAGAGCGTTTTGACAAAGCTCTTGCAGACGTCAAGACGTACCACTCAAAGAATCTCGATTGGGGCACGTCGTACTGGGGTCTCTCTCGACAGAAGACTGTCTTAGAGATGGCCTGGAAGGATAGTCAAGTTGTTCTGTTCGCCTCAATTGTAGGAGATCCATTAGAGACAATCGTACGCAATCGAAAACGCCCTCAACCTACACCAGAAAACAGGAAGGCTATTCAGCAGGGATGGGGCAATCTCCTGTAGTTCCTCAATCAATTCCATTACTCGTTGACGAGTATAATCACCATAAAAAGCAACGTTGATCTCGTCGATTAGATAATAAGCTACTATCCTACCCAGAGAGTTAAGCAACGTACGTGGCGGCCGCTCTTTTATTTCTTAATTGAAGTTGCTTTAAACAACGCTTATCAAGCTTCGTCGTTCATCTCAGCACACCGGTTCCACATCCTTATTGAGCAACTTCTTCAAAAAGGCAGTCGGCCAGCAAACACCTCTAAGAAACGCCCCCGTATGGACGATACTTATGAATTCGACGACAGTCAACATATACTAATCAGGCTTTGGACAGAAGGGAAAACCTGTACAGCATGTGCAGAAGCAGGAAGAACTGTTACTACTAAACAGAGGGCTCCACTTCAGCCTACTAGCAATAATCGAGCATCTAAGCCGCGCAAGAGCAGGCCTCGTCGATCTACTTATGGCTGTTCTTTATGTAGGATACCCTTATGTAGGCCTCAGATAGATAAGCAATGCTGGAAAGAGCACCTCCTACGAGCTCACACAAAAAGGCAGGTCAACACGACAGTTAGCTCAATAATCAAATAGAGTTGAAGTGGGCAGTCCATTGATCCGATTGGCTGAAAAAGGTGGTCCGTGCAAGGCAGATTTCTACGGTGCGAGGGATAGATAGGTAACACAATGGAGAATCTAACCTACGGTCACGTGATCATCCACGAACCCATGAACCCACGAACCCACGAACCCACGGAATCCATAGATAGCCACGAAATGGGTTCGTGGGGGCCATGGGCCCATAGCCGGGTCGAGTCGTGCGAGAAGGCCACTGAGTTGACCCAATGGCTATGGCCCTCGAGCGTCTGCAAGCACGCCCCGGTGCTCGCATCCCATATCTTGACGGCCCAGTCCCTAGACGCAGACGCCAGCCGGGTCGAGTCGTGCGAGAAGGCTACCGAGTTGACCGCATCGCTATGGCCCTCGAGCGCCTGCAGGCGCGTCCCGGTGCTCGCATCCCAGATCTTGACGGTGACGCCAGCCGGGTCGGGTCGTGCGAGAAGGCGACCGAGTTGACCCAATAGCTATGGCCCTCGAGCGTCTGCAGGCACGCGCTCCAGCTGTCGCCCATAGCCGGTATAAGGCGACAGTGACTGACCGGAGGACGTCCTTGCAGTACTCTGCTGTCTTGACATCCTTCTGTGCAAAGATCTGTGTCATCATCCGGTCGTACAGCGGGTCGGGACCAGGTGGCATCGCCTGCAGTACCTCGCGCGTGCGGTAGAGCGGCACGCTCTCTAGCTCTTTACAGACGAGCGAAACCCACAGAAATGTGCCCTCTGCTTTGTCGCGCGCCCTCAGAATCCGTCGATGCCGCCCCTCCCTTAGACGCCGCACCACACGAGCAATCTGACGAGGATTTTGACGACAGATTTGGGGATAACTTTGATGGGACAGATTGGACGCGTCTGCCGGGGTTTATGAAGCCTCTACGCACCCAGAGGCACAAGAAGAGCTGGATCTATTAGTATGGGTATTGGGTGTGTTTGCGCAGTAACCCGAATCGTATCTACTTTATATGTAGGTACTGCCACCAACGCAAGATAATTGACGCTGGCGGGCAGGGTAAATACGAAGTTACCCTCTCTACTTTAACTGCTGCGGCTCAGCTGTAAGCTAATCGGCGTGGCCATAATTGTACTCCGTCTGGGATACCAAAATCTCGCCTTGAAGCTGGCTAGAAAACACTGGCAGGCCTCACTATAAGTGGAATCGAAATCCCACAAGATGTGGGCAACGCGCTTGGTAACTTTAACGTGCAGAGCTTCAGGCTGGCTACCGTAAGCTGGCTAGTCAAAAACAATCACCCTCTACGCGAGCTGGAGACTCCGGCCTTTAGAGCCCTAATAGAGGCGGCCAATCCTGAGGCCTCTAGTGCCCTATGGAAGAATCACCAGAGCGTTACCCGGCACATTCTACGGCTATTCGACTATCTCCTCCCAAAAGTACGCGAGGAACTAGATCAGTCTCTCACAAAAATCCACATCTCCTTTGATCTGCGGCGTAGTAGCTCACTACGTCAATGCAAATGGCGAGATTAAGGACCTGCCTAACACCAGATTTTTGAGAAGTTTGGCATCCCTCCTACTTATTTTGGTTACTTCGTACTTGACAACGCTGGCCCAAACAATACAGCAGTTGAACCGATTGCTAATAAGTACGGCTTTAAACCTAAGCACCGACGCTTCCGCTGCGGTCCCCATACCATTAATCTTGTCGGCCAAACAATTATCTTTGGAGTTGATAAAGACTCCTTTAATAATGAGCAGGCGCGGGATAAGGGAGAGGAGCAGTTCCTACAGGAGTAGCGGAAACAAGGGCCCCTCAGAGTACTTATCGACGTTCTTAATTACATCCATACGCCTCTACAGTACAATCTTGTCCGGAGTTTTCAAAAGGCTGAAGCAGTCCTGCCTAACGGCCAGCAGGCCTTTACACCAAATGAGGTTATTAAGCCAGTCACTACTAGGTGGAACTCCTATTGCGACGCCTTTAAGAGATCTACTGAGATACTAGAGGCTCTCAACGCCTATATGCAGTATCATATCGAGAAAACTCGAACTAATAAGGCCTATCAGCGTACCAGAGGATTGAAGCTCTATAACGTGCCTTGCTAGATAAAATCCGACGGCCTCACCTCTTAGGACTGGGCAGTTATTACCCAGTACATCCAAGTGCTCCAGCCTCTCAAAGAGGCTACTTTAAGGCTCGAGGGTAGAGGAGCTTCTAGCCAGTTTAGTGCAATCCACGACGTTATCCCTACTTTTAAAGCAATCCTAAAGGCCTACGAGAATCTATCTAAGTAGTACAACTTTGTCAATTTTAATGAGGCAGATGCCCTAGAGGATCACCTAGTGATTAACGTTCGAGCAGCATGGAACAAGCTTTAGAAATACTACGCAAAACTCGACGATTCGCCTGCGTACTACGCTGCAACTATCCTCCACCCATACTACAAGTTCTACTGCGATAACTCCTAGAAGAAGCACCCAGATTGGATCGAGAGTTCAGATGCTCGGTTCCAGGAGCTCTAGAGTGAGTACAAAGGCGAGCTAGACGACGCATCAACACCAATTCGAAAGAAGGCTAAGATTGCTTCAAATCTCCAGGAGCAGATTGATCAGTATGCCAATCCTGCTCCTCTCGACCCTAGTAAGGAGCAGAGCGATAAGTATACGCGCTGGAAGAAGGAGCCAAATCTACCCTAGGACCATCCATTATCTATCAATCCTATCTCCTACTAGATTACTTGTCGCCATAAGTACCCAAAGCTCTCCCAGCTTGCTCTAGACGTCCTATCGATCCCTGCCTCGAGCTGCGAGTGCGAGAGGCAGTTCTCCGAGATTGGCGACCTTCTAGAGCCTCGTCGGGCAAAGCTCTCTCCACAGGTACTATCGGCCATCCAGTGTGTGAGATATTGGTTGGAGGCAGGATTCAAGCGCCCAACGGAGCTCTACAAGGCCCCAGAGCTCTCTCTAGAGACTATTGAGGAAGTATACAAGCTCTGTGAATGGGATTCGGACGAATAGGCGATTTCCTAATCGGGTAACCTCCGAGATGTTCTCCGCAATAGATCTAATCAATCAATCAATCAATTGGTCCTATTTTTTCGAATCAATTCAATCAATCCAATTGACGACTCTCTTTTGAATCAATTAATTCAATTGGCCCCTCGAAAATTGATTGAATTGATTGTTAGCAAGTCTGGGTACAGCCAAGTATGTACAATAGTGGGAGCTTATACTTGTTCGTCCGGTAGGTGCAATCCATCGCTATTCTTCGCCGCCACCGTGGTGCTCACATGGCGGGACACAAAATGGAAATCTTCTGAGCTCGCTGTCGTTTTGCATGGGCTCGCGCCGGCGGATCTTGATACTGTAGGAGATGTCGACGGCTATGCGGATATAAGAGAGGTAGGCAGGAGAACGCAGGTACGGCTTGTGTCGACGGGGCTTAGGAAGAAGCTGATAAGTAGGGATACTATAATAGACTTAGACTAAAAGAGAATATATCTAGATAGTCTTAAAAACTCTATAAGATATAACTCTATTCCTTAGGAAGAATTTAAGTATGAGCTTTACTAAGAGAAATATTATTCGTATTAATACTTTGCTAGAGTTTACCTTTACTCTTATATGTGTTAGGATTCAGGAAATCCAGGGCCAATGGATTCAGCCCCGCAGTGGTATGAGCGCGCTTACTACCTCATACCCAGTCACGTGACGTAAGACCACGTGACCCAGGTCACCAAGTTACAGTAACCCGGCGACCGGAGGGCGACCACCCGGTTACTAGGTCACGGTAACCTAGTAACTACTACATGTATATAACTAAGGGACAATAGGCTCTTAGAGACTATTATATTTAATCTAAGTTTCTACTTAAATATATTCTTCTAATTTACTGTTAAGACTTGACTGGGTAGTAAAGGCTTAGGGTTAGTTCTCGGGGATGGCTGATCGAGGTGCAGTAATAAGGCGTTTCACGGTTGGGTAAATTAGAAGAGTATATTCAAGTAGAAACTTAGATTGAATACAATAGTCTCTAGGAGCCCATTATCTATTATTTATATATATAATGTCCCATAGGATTTCCTCTAAATCCCATATAGGATTCCTATAGGATGTCCTATAGTCCTAAGCGCCACGGTACGCCAAGCTATGGGATCGTGGGACTACGTGACCTGGAGGTAACGTAAGACCACTAATCCCTTGGCGGGGTATTAGATTGACCTTCGTGGTGCCTTGTCAACCTGTTATACTTAACCTGCGCGCTTCGCTCCTCTGTGTTCTGGTGAGTTCCTAACATATAATAACTCTACTACTACAACGTCTAGATCTAAGCGGTTAGTAGTACGTTACTTTTAGGCTATTTTTCAATCATTTTTAGAAATAAACCCCCCCGCTTTGGTTCTGACCTTATGGCCGGTTGGTACCTTCAAGTGGGTTACACTTCTGGCTTGCATATGTGGAGATGGTACAGCTCTCCCGCCAGGCATCATCTACGCGGCAACCGGAAGAGCTGTACAGGCAAGCTGGGTCAGTGAAATAGACCCAAAGAAGCATTCAGTTCACTTCACTACATCACCCAATGGTTGGACAAACAACGATCTTGGATTGACGTGGCTTGAGCAGGTGTTTAATCGCTACACCAAGCCCAAAGCTCGGAGAAAGTGGCGACTACTTATTATTGACGGCCACGGCAGCCATATAACAAGAGAGTTTATTTCCTACTGCGACAACGACAAGATCCTCCTGATGATCTTTCCCCCACATGCTACCCACACACTGCAGCCGCTTGATGTAGTCTGCTTCAAGCCTCTTGCAGGTAACTACACTAAGGAGCTTGATCTTCGCACTCACAGAACCTAGGGCTGGGTCCCTGTGAAGAAGAGCGACTTTTTCTCCCTATTCTGGAAGGCCTGGGTAAATACTTTTACAGAAGAATTGGTGTTGAAGGCCTTCTCCGCCACAGGGATAATACCACCCAACGCTGATGTTATACTTGATAGGTTCACCCGCGAGAAGCCAACAACGCCAGAACAGCAACTTATACCTGATTACAGCACTAAAGAACCCCATTGGCTGAAAGCCAAGTCACTGCTTCGATCAGCAGTGCAGGATAACGACAGTGCAGCAGCAGAGGCGCTAGAACAATACATTCACCACCTTTCAGTGAAGAATGTGCTACTTCAGTACGAGCTAGATGGCGCGCAAGAGGCTCTATGTGAGAAGGAGAAGATGAAGGATAAACAGCGCGTCTTTGCCTTTAATGGCTCACGATCTTGAGTGGCATGGTGGCGCGAAGTGGTGGTCTCCCTCATCGAAGCGGGAGGCAGATTCACGATGGAATGCACAGCAACGCTATGAAGAGGAGTTAGAAGCCGCAAAAGCCATTAAACGCGAGCTACAGCATGCACAAAAGCTCCTTAAAGAGAAGGAGAAGGAGGATAATCGTGGGCGGCGAGAGAGGGAGAAGGAAGAGCGTGACCAGAGGCGGGCTCAGGAGCGCGAGGAGATTGAGGCGCGCAAAGCTGAACGATAACGCAAGAAGGAGGAGAAAGACCGCGAAAAAGCTGCACAATTGCCCTAAAGTAGTAAGCGTAAAGCTGCAAAGCCTCTGGCAAGGCCCAAGAAAAAGCAATGTGGTGGTGCGACTGCCCGTAGTGGTGTTCGTCCTGTAGAGCCGCCCCGGGCAGCTCCCACTAAAACCACCCGCCTCGGCCGCACTTCCACACTTCCAGAAAGATATGTATGAGCAAAGTTGGTCGCATAGGTCTATAGAACAATCCACCAAGAGATCTCGTGATAGTTGCTTTTGTGTGTGGCTCTACAGGCTCGTTTTTGCAGGTGCTTGTTGGGGTGCCAAGGCGCGCGTTGACTGAACAGGCGCGTTGAGTGCACGGACACGGTAGCCGTTCTGCAACCCAATCGATGCGGGACGCGACACTCCGAAGTCGCGAACACAACACGTGCCACTGCAGCTTCAACGAGAGCTTTGCCGGTCTTCTGCTTCCCCAATCATCACTGCGGATTTGCTCTCTGTTTTACGACTCATTGCGGCATAAGCTGATCTACGCACATAGGCTGTGTTGCCGCCGTCCACTCTATCCTTCTGAGTCCGACAAGCTCTCAAAGGTCTGCTTTGTGTTCACCCTAAGGAAGACCTGTTTTTAGGAGGGCACTTGGACTTCTTCTGGCGGGAGTAATCGAAGTGACTCTAGTCTAGCCCTCACTTGGGATCTGAAGAGTACTCAGCTTGTAGACTCGCGAACGCGGCGTTACCAGAAAGAGCAGTTAGCCAGCTTCCAACCAATTTTTTTGTTTAACGCATTCAGCCCTTCGGTTCGCCCAAACATGTCGACAGACTTGACAATGGACGACCGCATCCGCCTAACAGATGCCCTCATTCAAGCCGTTGCATTCCCTCGCAAGGAATTCCGTCACGTCATCATCAAGATTCCATCTGCAGAGCACGCTGATGTACTTCCGTCAATCGCGACGCCCTTTTCACGGACTGCGGATATGGAACTTGGCTCTCTTGATCGGTTACCCCTCGAGCTTTGGTACGAAACGTTATTCTACCTGGATATGCGCTCTTTATTCATGTTTCGGCAAACAAATCGCAGATCTAGACAGATAGTAGACTCACTTAAGGAATACCAGTTGGTGATCTCACAGGGGCTCGAAGTTCTCTGCGCCTTATTACGAACAGAGCTCGCCGTCCATGTCTCTTTGCTCGAATTTTACACTTCACTATGCACAAAGCACTGTGCTCTTTGTGGCCATTTTGCTGGGTTCATTTTCATCCCTACATGGACGCGATGCTGTTCCAAATGCATCGAGATTGCGCCTGAAACTCACCTGCAAACCATTGCCTCTGTTCGAAGGCGGTTAAACTTGACTCACGAGGAAATAGCCCAACTGATTCCTTTCACCACCCTGCTTGGAGTGTATTCGTTGCCAAAACCCGCCATACTTCGCCCCATTATGGTGGTTTCTATTCACCAAGCTATTATGATCTATAACCGACGACCACGTGCTCGACCGCGAATCCAGCCAGCGCGCTCAGAACGAGATCGGAAATATAGCTTCGCGGGGTCTTGCGTTCTTCCATACTACCACAAGCAAACCGGCAAAGTCGAATTCGGGGTGGCATGTTCTGGCTGTGAACTTGCCAGGTACGAAGATCGTGACATCAATGTCGACAATGTTTTTGAATTCTCGACTCGAGGTAGATTATTTTCTGAGAATGGGTTCTTACAACATTTTATCCAGTGCAAACATGCACAAGTTGTATGGGGGTTAAGTAGTAAAACAAACGATGAATGGAATCTGCGGCATGTGCGAGGATAGGGCAAGGAAATACAACACGTGAGATTCAAGCTGATTGAGGATGGGTTTCTCTGAAGGCACGACGAGTAAAGGGGCTGCCATATTGGTACGGGGTGAGAGCGAGAGCCCCTCTTCAGCAAATGGATACTCAATGGGTTCAATTTTGACGTTTCAAAGTGTAAGAAAGCAATATGAAAGCCGCTAAGATGTGAATGTCACCAATAGCCTCCTGGAGATTATTTTGAAGCCGTTTCTTGTATTTTTTGAAATTTAGTTTTAGAAGGCAATCAAGGCTTCTTCTACTAAACGGCGCGAGATCGTCAATCTCTGGGTTAACAGACAAGAGTAGTTGGTGAAGCTCCGGCCAATCAATGGCACTCAGAGGGAGTCGTCGTCGTGCACAGAGAGCTATCATCGCTTGATTATGTCGTTGTTTGTTGTACGCCTGTCGTAGAACTAATGCCCGTGCGATATTAGTATTTGATAGAGCAAACTTCTCAATAAGAATCTGGTTAGGCTCGTGGCCTAAAGAAGAGCACTCTACCTTGGTAGATTGCTTAAATTCCTTCCATTGAGCCTTATATTTTGTTTTGTGGTGATGCTGAGCGGCCGAAGTATAGACAGTATGCCATACTTTAGGCTTTGGCTCGTTCGAACAGGAAATACAATAATGGAGCGTCTTTTGTCGACGCCTCCGTTGTGTATAACCTCTCCAGTCTGTGTCTCTGTACCCCTGGCAGGCCGAAAGCATACCCATATCGATTTCTGGGCTGTTTTAGGTATAGAGGACTCTGTGGGCACGCTGCTAAGGGAGGGAAGGCTAGGGGATGGAGGGATGAGGGTAGAAGGACCGGATTGTGAGATACAATGCATAGGACGAGTAGAGTGATTATCTAAAAGCGATGACGAGGCCTGGGATACAGACATGTTGATTAGCAAAGTGAGGATATTGATACAGAGCTGGATACTCTAAAGAGTAGAGAAGGAGGGATGAGAATTGGGTTGATTGATAAAGATGGTTACGGAACTGTTCTTGTAGTTGTGGACCGGGGGAAGTCCAGTTTCACGTACAAAAAGCAACCACTCCATAACATCACTACTCATACGATGCCATCAGTCGTGGAGCCAGCTCCATAAGAGGCTCAGCAATATCAAATCAGTGATCGGAATGGTCTGGTATAAGTTGGTATTAGGCTGGTAAATGGGTAGGGGTCGGCAACCCACCGTTTTTCCGCTGTTTTTTAGCTATAACTCTGTCAATATTAGTTTAATTAAAAATCTAAAAATAGCTTTCCCCTAGCCCTAACCTAGATCTATAACTTTGTAATAGAAAGTTTTTTTATAGCTCTAATTGTAACAGGCAGGTCCCTGAGGGCAAATGCCAGTTTCTCTTGGAGATATGAAATTAACTCGATGACTCCTAAAATCTATAGAGTCGAATATATATATACGAAGTGA
>JAQGEP010000277.1:7655-50624 GCA_028476805.1 Acrocalymma vagum
AAAAAAACCACAGCATTATAATATTCTTACAATGTATATATTTGTTTATTAAAAATGTGATCCATCCGACATATCGATTATTTGCTGCAATGCGCTGCAATGCGCCTTTCCCCCTCTACCCTGTCTATTCATCTTTTTTATTTGATTTAGTGATGATAAATCGTGTCGTGTGGACGTCGAGATAGGTGGCCAATGTAAACGTGTTTCTAGGATTTGGCATTTCGGGGAATCGTGAATACCATAAACTACTGTTGAAATAATCGATCTTTACGACTTTCACTTGCCTTTTGTTTCTAGATGTTATCTAGCCAATCAATGCAGTTTACGCGTTGGTGCATGTTCGTCATAGACCTGGATATTTTTCGTAGGTAGCCTCTGGGAAATTATAAAGACGTTGGGCGATGCTTAACTAACTGATGTACTGGAGCTTGGAATATATTATGTATTCCATGACTTCTATGGTTCTATTCCTTGTAGAAATAATTTAGCCTTAACGGAGCAATTGTTTGTTGACTGTGGATTTTGTTTAAGATACGATGCTATCTTTAAAACCGCTAATACGCTAGGAAAAACTTATAAATTGGTTGATATCGTTTCTGTTGCTCTCTCTTGCTTTCTGGTTATGCACAAATTATATACCCGTATTGAATGTTGCTGTAAAGTAGAAAATTATCCCTTCATATAGCATGTCTTATAAAAATTCAATTCTTCCTGATTGCAAAGCGCGTATGCACCGATCGATTTACGCATTAAATAGCCATCCTGTATAACAACTTTCCCGGTTCACCATTCTCTTCCCCTTATAAGCTTTCATCCCAAAACAAATACGATAAAAATCCCATACCATGCACGCGCAAATCCGAAGTACCTTGAGAGACCAAAACCAGTACACGTTTTGGAACGACAGACATTGAATAATCGACTCATAACAAAAGATTAGATTGAGTACACACATTGGGCTGGAAAGCACTGTGCCACGTATTACTTGCATTCTTTTCTTTGATTGTATCTTTTAGTAGGTATAAACGATGAGTTTTGGAAGGTGGGTGGAAGTAACAGGATTAAATATATTCAAAGAGAACAAGACGATTCCAAGAACACACAACAATGAAGCGAAAAATTCCTCGATCGATCAACGAAATAGTTACCACGCTGCCATTCAACCCTCCTGCCATCCATCTCCTACTCCCCAAAAAGCATATCAACCAAAAAGAAACATTTCGTGCGTACACATAGACAACAAAGCAAGGCTGCCCCATTATAAAAATAAACCTTTACACTGCCTACCATATACGAACCTCCCAACAATTACACAAAAACAGCATATACACACACATTGACACAACTGCTCGATCAAACGAATCGGTGATACCGATGCACTCCCCCACCCCATCCAGTTGCAGTCACGCATGCGAATCCCATCGCAATTACCCTTCCCAGCACCAGCAATACTTCCTTGCATCGAAAAGCAATGGAAATGCAAATGCAAGGCAATGTAAACCGGAACATTTGCATGTTTCAAAACACGAACGATGTCGGAAGATAAAAACCTTCTCCATTCGATCGGCCCCCATTCCAATTCAATCTATCACGATAACAATGAATGTCTATCCCCGTATAAGGGCCCCCAAGATAAGGTGCATACATCCCATCCATGCAAACGCGCACGTCGATCGATCGGTCAAGGAGAAACAAGAACAGAACAGATCACTTCCGAATGCACTTTCTTACCACCTACACCTACATACATATATGTAGTACACACAGTAGATACCCGTACCTAGTCTCGTAAGTATTTGCCTACTTTACGAAGCGAGAACATAGCCCCAGCCCCAGCATAAAAAGCACGTGTGCAATCCCATCCATCCATCCATCCATTCGTTCTTCCAACCAACCAAGGCCCCCCAAACCCTCGAAAACCTCCTCCTAAGCCCATTTCCCAAGCCCGCACGTAACACAAAAAACCGTATAGATAATCTACCTACCACTTAGAAGGAGTATGTAAGAATCCAGACAGACACTGACACACGCACACAGTACGCACACCGAACGCAACAAGGCTGTGCCAGCAGCACACCTGCACATAACACAACCCAAACCAACCCTCACAAAACCTTACCTTCCAGCCAAAACCGCAAATCTTACCCAAAACCCACCAAAAAGATCCTGCAGCCCTCCCCAAACGGGAACCGCAAAGTTTAACAATGCCCCAAAGGAGCCCAATTACTTCTTCTCGTACCCATGTGTAGGGAAAATAAAAGTCCCCGAAAAGTGGGCAATGCAATGCCTCAGCTGACGTCATGCAGGTTGTGGACTGTGGACCGGGGGTGGAGCAGGGGTTGGGTAGGCTGGCAAGCTTAAAAGGGTAAGATGGGGATTTGCGATCAAGTGGGGAGAAATAAGGAAAAGTAATAGTGATGAAGAAAATGAATGATAAATGTGAGTAAACAGTTCTGACTTGGCTTGGTATAGGGATGGTGCATGCCACTGTGGAAGTAGTGGCTTGCTTCGGTACAGAGCTATGTAGCGGTCGGGTCTTTTTTTCTGCGCGTCAGCCAACGCTTGAAAGGTGTCGAAATTGGTACTGCGTAGTAAGCAAAGTGGTGAACTAAGCCATCTCAACTCAATGGGTCCTGTCAGTCGTGCGAGCAAGAAAACACATGACCAATTCTCATCTGATCCGACTTGGCTTGATTTGACATGCCTCGACTCGAATTGAGTTGTTGCGAACGCATCAGATCTGGCAGAGGGCGCCCTCATTCTCAATAACGGCAATGCCTCTCACCGCACCATTCAAAAGACACCGCAACTACCCATCACAAGCCGTACATCTTATATCTCACCCTCGCTTTACCCATTCCAGTATAACTGTACCTCGTTGCCAATAGTTCGTGTCTCAAACACCTATTTTGGAGTATGAGTTGGGTGAGTGAGGTAGCTTTTACGTGATTTACGATTCTAGTTGGCTGTGATCCTCTCAACAGCAAAAGACGAGAGACAGTGGGGGATGGGTTGGGGGGAAAAGTGTGATCTAGATGGAAGCTGTGCGGTCTGTTCACGATGTCTAGATGAAGTGGGTACATTTGAGCGACGACTGCTCATGGCCATTCGCTGTTTCATACGCTACCAGCATTTCTCATAGTGTATCGTTCCACCTTATTCCGTTCGGTTTCTTCTGTTATTTTTGTCACTTCTTTCTTTAGCTTTGTCTTAAAGTGAGCGAGGAAGAGTTGCTGAGCCAAGTGTCAGTCAAGACTCCCAAACCGTGTTTGTAGAAGAATGCGAAGCTCGAACAAGTCAACGGCTGGGGAACAGAGCAAGCTGGTATCCTTCCGGCGCACCCGTATGACTTTTACATGATGATGTGATCGGATCGGATGTTGTCGTCGTTTTTAGAGCAGGGCAGGTAGGAAGAAAGAACGCGCGCGTAACAAGAACCACGTGTGAGACGTGCGAGAATACGCTCCCAGGCGTCGAGTGTCGCAGTGGCTTGGATCTGAGGGTTTAAGGATAGCGAGGGCGGCTAGAGTCGTAGGCGGTTGACGTATGTTTCTATTTTGTGTACAAGTGTAGCCGCCAGGTAGTTTTGGTACGAGGTACGGCGTCGGATGACGTGCAGCCGAACCAAAGAACGCTGCCAGATGAAGTGCTGCAAGCTAATGAATAGGCGTGTAGAATTAGTAAACCACCTACCGTTCAGATATCAAGAGCGGATCGAGCAGAAGGGTGGTAATTTGGGAGCATAGCAAATCCTCAGAGGGTGAAGTCTCATCCAATCTAAGGATCTTACTCCCTTACGCCTTAGGCGCTGCTCTTACTGAACCAGACACACCAGGCGATCCCCCTTTTCGACCGTAGTCGCCCAAATTGACCAACTTAGAACACCTCAATCTGCCTAATTTGCTGCTATTATTGCGGAAGGCTGTCCATAATCCTCTTGAGTCGTGACCGTTTCTTCTGAGGAAAAGCTGTGGTCGCGTGTTCATGCGCTAATCCCAAAGGGAGCCATAGTGCTCGACTAAAAATACTTCGTCTATAGGTCGCGAGGCTATGTCCCATCCTCATCTTACTGGGCCTGAAGGATCCAACATGATTATTTTTAATTTTTTTGTTTACTGTTTGTTTACTGTTGCTTGGACAGCCTTGCAGAAGACTCTGGCGGGGTCTTCCCTTCACGTGTTGGTTGCTTTGCCGTTTGCTTGATACTCCGAGCAAACACGAGGCTGAAGTGCAAGCAGGTATACCGCAGCGCAGTCAAGATAGTAGGCAGAAGGCTTACGATGAAACCAGTACGATCACATCTTGACCGGAATCTAATAATACTCGCCTAATCGTACTTCGGCCGCAGAGTGTTGGGTTCGTATATGTTTCTGATCGAGAACGACGAGGCCATTGTGGGTTTGTTTGTTGTTGGCACAGCAGCGAGAAAGAGGTAGGAAGAGAGGCCCATCACCAGGCCGTCCCCGATTTCCGAGACCCGAGCCATGAGCGTTGGTATGGTTCCTGACAAAAGGCCCCTTCATAGAATTCCGAGTACACCGGAAAGCTCTCTTGGGGGCCCAAGCTCGTAAAAGGTAAGCACCTAGAGTGAGGATCTCGTAGGTTCCGAGTTCCCAAGACGAGTTCTGGACCCAAGGTCAAGCCATGGTGCGCTGGGTCATCAGCTTCCGAGTTTCATGTTTATTTTGGAGAAATATCCCGAACTAGTATGTGTTGGTGGAGTGGGGTAAGAGCATAAGGCTGTGTATTAACCTTTGGTGGGCAGAAGAGTGCGATCAAGAAGACGAGGCTGCTGGACCGGGAGAGCGGCCCTGATGCACGCTTTCCGCTTTCCGCCCCCCAATAGCAGGTTTAAGCCTCCACAAAAAGACTGAAGCAGCGAAATCTGGACGAAAACGAAAAATGCGGAGAAGGCGGCAAGAGTGAGCAGGTACGAAGCGATCAGAAAGCGAGAGAATGATTATTTTTGCATATTTCTGCGTCCTACTGTGTGCTGTTGCCATGTGGTGTGATGTTGAGGGGGGTGAACAGGTGAATTTCCAACAGGCAGCAGGCCTTTGCAGCAGAGAGCACAACGTCTACACGAAGAGTCGGGATCGGTGTCGCAAATGGTGAATTCCCTTTTGCGAAAATTTGCACAAAGGCCAGCGGCGGTGTGGTGTGAGCAAGTGCGCCTTGCGTCGCTCAATAATCGCCAGGACATGACCCGTTTCCCACGCCGTTGACGGCTGGCGTTGTTGAATAATGGAATAATAGGGGAGTTTGCCGGTTAGTGAGCATGCACGTGCGTGCAACAGCAGCAACAGCACAACAGCGGTGCTGTCATGGTGCCTGGGCGCCTGGAAGAGCAACAATGAGGCTCAAATCGGCGCTCTGGGGGAATGACAGAGAAAGCAGGGGATGGCGAGAGGAAGCGAAGAGCGAGAAGCGAGGGGATACAGATGTTAGCAGCGCATGAGCCATGAGCTTAAAGTCATTTTTGGAGGCGGCAGCATCTGGGATGTGGGATGTGGGAGGTGGGATTTGGGATTTGGGCCATGTTGGGCATGGGACGATTGGAGCAGAGTGGAGCAAAGTGGAGGGGAGTGGTGGAGGGGAAAGACTGAGAGCCGCGCGACTCAGATGTCACTCGTCTCTTCTCAGATCGAAACGGGCAATTGCGCTTGTCGCGAGGGAAGGCAGAGTGGAGCGAAGGAAGCAAACAGAGAGGCTGTGTTGAGTGCAGGGACAGCCAACACCAGGCCAAAACAGCCAAAGCAGCCAAAACAAGTGCTCACGAGCCGCTCTGTGCCTCAGCCTACCGCCTTTGTAAAAGGTCGGTCAATCCACCAACCATCTCCTCTGACGATTTGCACTGGGAATACACCAAGCGGCCGCCGTCCATTGGTCCCGCTTACCCTCCCACCCTAGTCCCAGCTCGTCCGACCCTCAGCCATCAGCACCATGATATTTTTATCTCTCTCACAACACCAAGCTTCTTCTGCCCGTCACCACACTGCGCACTGCAAACTGCCAACTGTCTGCACACACTGCCTTTCCCGCCCGTCAACCTGCACGTGGCGGAAGGCTAGCGCCGTATCAGCACTTCTGAAACCGCCAGGAACGGGATTCTACCTCTACACACGGCCACAAGCACTGGTTACGAGTGGAGACGGGACCTGCATCCAGCACTCGGGGATTAACCACCATCCACTCTTTGGGCGATCCATCTGCTGGCCACAGCTCCCAGAGCTTCCTCACTGCGGTGCTAAATGCCCGACCATCGAGAGAGCTCACACAGAGAGAGCTCCTTCTCTGTAGAGTGACGTAGGGGGAAATGGTGATGTGCAAACCACCCTGGCTATTACAACAACAACAAAATAGCTAGAGCATGCACAGAGGAACCTAGACGAACTCGATGCCATCATGGCTCTCTCAAGGGCGCTTCCGCATTGCTCGCATGCTCTCAAGCAAAAATAATGCCTCCAGAGCCCACTGAAACGACCGTAGGGCTGGCCGTAGAGGCGGTCGATGCTATTCACGGCCCGCCTCGTAAAAGCGTCCACACACAGCACCCTCCTCTCCACTGGCCGCTCTGAGAAGCCTCCCTCCGCCTCGCTGCCAAGCGCGAGCGTCACCGAGATGCAAATTGCCATTTACGTCTACCAAACGGTTCCTTGATTCACACCTTAAAGCTCGACAGGGGTCCGCAAAGCTATCTTCGGTGACCTGCCATTGGCTTACTCCATGTCATCTTACATGCTATTGTAGGGCCCATTGGCCCAGCACTGCCGCACAGACGACCCGCCAAATCCCATCTCAGATCTCGCTGCACGAAAGCTTTTGAAACACGATGAGCGAGCGCGGGGCGACGGGGACCAACGTGGGAATGCCAAAAACGAAAACCGAAGTGCTCGACCAAGGCACACGAGCAGCGAATTTGCTCGTATCTTTCGGTTTCTGCTGGTTTATTTTTTGCAGCGTTTGTGGTTATTGTGATTGCTGGTGATTTCTGAACACCTGTGCCGTGTCTCTGCCGCACGACTAATGGTCTGTTTCCAAAAACATACAATGGGTTTGCAGGAGAGCCTCGAGCAATTTTGGAAAAAAACGGCACCCTTCTCAAAGCGTTAGGCTGGCGCTCGATTAGGCGATGGGATTCTGTCTGTGCATGATTCCACTTCCTGGCTCGGTCATGTTCACACCCCGGTCGCCCACCGGGAATCAACCGAGCTGGGAGAGGCTGAGACGTGGGACCTTGCACTGTGTAGCCGCGAATAACGTGCTGCGGTTCGCTGACTGCCATACTGGGAATACCGAGTCTGATCTGACAGTGGGACCTGGGATTCGGGCTCGAGCTTCAAGAGCTTCTCCCGGCACAGTGGCCGGTCAATACATAAGGTCGGCCTCCGCAGCTTCAAGAATTTTTTTACAGCACTCCGAACACAAGGAACAACAACTCCAGAGCTAAGCAACACACTGAGCTCCATACTCTACTACACTTGTTCGAGCAATTCTACACAGTCCGACAACAATGTCTCTCTCTCCACAAATCCCCGGAATGGAGTTCACTACTCCTGTCCGCGCATCCACATACCCACCTACCTCCGTACCCAGGCCAACCATCAAGCGCTCCTCCACCACACCTGAGCGACGACCTAAGCTTCGAGCTTCTTGCGATGCTTGCGCTGCCTCCAAGGTCAAGTGCAGCAAGGAACACCCAATCTGCGCCCGCTGCTCCGCCAATGGCTCCCAGTGCATCTACGGCATCTCAAGGAAGCACGGCAAGCCTGGACGCACGAGGAAGAGGAACCCAGATGGCACCCCATTCATCAAGGCTTCCAAGCAGCGACCTTCTCCTGATGGCAGCGAGTTTGGCAAGTTCAGGGTCCGACCTGAGCCCATTATCCATCAGTCTCTGCCTGAATTCGACACCATTTCCAACTGGTCTTCCACTTGGTCCAACCCCCCTAGCCTCAGGGCCACTCCTGAGTTCGAGTTTGAAATGACCCCTGAGCCCATCTACATGGAGCCCACCGACTTCAGCTTCATGGACGATCTTCTTATGCCCATCCCTGCTCCTCAATTTGAGCCCATTCACCAAAGCATCGAGCCCGAGCAGCTTACTTTCAGGGATCCTTTCGCTAAGAAGCAGTCTGTGCAGCTTGACCTCCCTGACATCCAGGCTCTCAAGGACTTCATTGGCGGCGACTCCGTCAACCCACTTGACTACTCCTTTGCTGAGAGCAACATGGTATCTTACTTCTCTGACGACTCCTCATTGGCTGCCTCCTCTGCCCCCCAGAGCCCCAAGACCACCCCCTACCTCAACCCACTACGCGTCAGTGTCTCTATGCCCACCAACAGCTGCTGCTCTCCTACTGCCTACTCCACCCTCGAGAGCCTTCGCATCATCGGCCCTGATGCCAACAACGGCGCTCCCACCACCGAGCTCAAGAACCTCGACACTGTCCTCTCGATCACTAAGAAGGCGGTCCAGAACGTGCTCAAGCTCCTCCAGTGCCCCTGCTCCTCGCAGCCTCACCTCGCCATGCTCTACTCCAGCATTGTCTCCAAGATCCTTACTTGGTACCAGATCGCCGCTGGTGTCAAGCCCACTCCTCCCCCTGCTGCTCCTCCTTCGCTCAGCAGCGGATCCTCCTCGCCTTCCTCCTCTATCTTCTCCTCCCCTCTCTCTACTCCCGGCTCTGAGGTCACCTCCTTCAACATCCAGGTCCAGCCCCTCAAGTTCGGCGTCTACGAGTTCGACGACCTCGAGCAGGACATATTCAGGCGCCAAGTCATTCTCTGCGAGCTGAGGAAGTGCAGCCAGGTTGTTGAGGCTTTGGCCAACTGGAAGCGTGATGGTCAGGCTGAGACCGAGCAAGCTGAGTTCCTTTATGATGTGCTCGGTGCTTGGTTGAAGAGCGAGCTCTACAAGACCCTCCGGGAAGTCGAGGGCGTTCAGGACGTGGACATGTAAAAGGTCGATTGGTTTCTCTTTCTCCTCTTTCTTTTCTTATTGCTGCATATTAGCAAGGTTTATTGGTTAGCATTTCCTCTTCTCATTTGATATCCCATGCATAGCGATCAGCATTTGGCATAAGCATTTTTGGAGTTTTGGCATTTACGGGCATAGCAAGGGAGTTTAATTGCTTTACAAGATTCATGAATACGAATTTCATCAAAGTTACTTCTCAAACCAATCTTCTCGATCTTCTCGTGCTTAGTGACTGGTGATGATCAAAATAGCAGTGAGTGGCTTTGACTTTTTTTTAGAGCTTACAGGGTCCGCTTTACATTCAGGAGTGAGGCACTTGAGGTGCTTACATGCTTACCGTTTTGGGCAGGCGAATGATGGACCTGCACGTGATGGAGCGTGCACGTGAGCCTTCACATGCCTCGGCTTTGCCAACTAGCTTGCTTGTCACATCGTCACAAGCACGTCTATGGACTTGCACATGCCAGTTGAAGCTTCACTCTCTTCCACCTCAGCTTCAATCTCCACGACATGATATTCCTCTCTACGAGGAATTCCTTGGCCTACAATGGCCGCACAATCGACGTTACGACAACCTCATGATCCACTACTAGCACTTTACGACCACTATACGACTATTCTCCGAACTCGCGTGCGGGATGCCTCCAAGACAACTAAGCTTCTGGCCACCATTACGCTTGCTTTTACGATAATAGGTGCAGGCTATGGAGGAAGGAGGTGGTACAAGAAGAGGAATGCAGAGAAAGAGACTGGCAGACGACTGCTCAGGCGAAACTCTGGCCTCAAGAATAAGGACGGCTCGCGTACCATATACGTGCCCTACCGGGACTCGACATCCAAGGTTGTTATTCATCCCACGAAGCCTACCACCTTCGATGCGCATCGTCGCCTTTTCCTCCAGCCCCCGCGGGCTGCCCGAATGCCTGATGCAAGCAATCCGCAGGCTCCCCCACCCCAGACAAAACCCGGGCTGAACCTTGCCTTCCTACACCAGTTCCTCAGCCTCTTGAATATCATGATACCAAGATGGAACAGCAAGGAGACGGGCCTTCTTGTCAGCCATAGCGTCTTTCTGATGCTGAGGACGTATCTGTCGTTGGTCGTTGCACGACTAGACGGTGAGATTGTCCGAGACCTCGTAGCGGGTAATGGGAAAGCGTTCCTTTGGGGCATCCTGAAATGGCTGGGTGTTGGAACATTTTCATCATATACTAATGCTATGATCAAGTTCTTGCAGTCAAAAGTATCAATTGCTTTTAGAACAAGACTGACGCGATATATTCACGATCTGTATCTGAACGATCACCTCAACTACTACAAACTCTCTAACCAGGACGGTGGAGTGGGTCAGGGGGCAGATCAATTCATCACGCAAGATCTCACATTGTTCTGTGCGTCCGCCGCATCATTGTACTCGTCACTTGGCAAACCGCTCGTGGATCTTTGCGTCTTCAATTACCAACTGTACCGATCGCTTGGTCCACTGGCCCTTACAGGACTGCTGAGCAACTATTTCCTGACGGCGACTATTCTAAGAAGGTTATCGCCTCCGTTTGGAAAGCTGAAAGCTGTCGAGGGCCGCAAAGAAGGAGATTTCCGTGCCCTTCACTCCCGACTGATTGCCAATGCGGAAGAAGTGGCTTTCTATGGTGGCGACCAGATGGAGAAACACTTTTTAGAAAGAGGATTCAAAGACCTTAAGCACTGGATGGAGGGCATCTACAGCCTGAAAATCCGATACAACATGCTCGAAGATTTTGTGCTCAAATATTCTTGGTCAGCCTTTGGTTACCTAATTACATCCCTTCCGGTTTTCCTGCCTGCCTGGGGTGGGCTTGGTGGTGCGCCCGAAATGTCTGGCGGGGAGCGCCAGGGCAGGGAGCGAAATCGGATGAAGGACTTTATCACTAATAAACGTCTAATGCTGTCGCTTGCAGATGCTGGAGGCAGGATGATGTACTCCATCAAGGACCTCTCTGAGCTAGCGGGCTATACGTCACGAGTGTACACGCTCATCAGCACCCTCCATCGAGCTCAGGCCGATGCTTACTATCCACCCCCTGGGACTCGTCCAGAACTCTATTCTCTTTCTGACATTCAGGGTACTGTGCACAAAGGTTTCGACGGCCTTCGACTTGAACATGTACCTATCGTCGCCCCTGCAATACACCCCAGAGGCGGAGACGAGCTCATTGAGTCTCTCTCCTTCATCGTCCACTCAGGCGAACACCTCCTCATCACTGGCCCCAATGGTGTTGGAAAGAGCGCGGTTGCCCGTATAGTTGCTGGCCTCTGGCCCACATATCGTGGCCTCGTTAGCAGGCCTCGCACCATCGGCATGGACGGCATCATGTTCCTGCCGCAGCGGCCTTACCTCAGTACGGGCACTTTGCGGGACCAAGTCATCTACCCACACACCGAGCTCGACATGAAAGACGCGAATCGTCGTGACTCTGAACTCCAACAGATTCTTGAAGAAGCGAAGCTTGGCTATATCCCTGACCGTGAAGGTGGCTGGGATACGAAGAAGGTCTGGAAGGATGTCTTCAGCGGTGGTGAAAAACAAAGGATGGGTATTGCGCGTTTGCTTTATCACGAGCCGCGTTACGCATTCATCGATGAGGGCACTAGTGCTGTTTCGAGCGACGTGGAGGGCATTCTCTACGAGGTGGCTAAAGCCAAGGGAATCAGTAAGTCTCTACATCTCCCGAGCTATTTGTTATACTCCCTGGGATCTGTAATATTCTAGTAGAACACTGCGCTGATTACGAATAGCTTTAATTACCATTTCCACCCGCGCCTCGCTCAAGCGATATCATGACTACACTCTTACCCTCGGCCTCGGTGATCAAGGCGATGAATGGGAATTCCAGCGCATTGGCACTGAAAGCGAGAAGTCGTCCGTCGAGAAGGAACTTGCGGAACTGAGAGAGCGATTGAGCAAGGTGGAAGAGTGGAAGAAGAGGAAGGTTGAGATTGAGGAGGAGTTGAACCGGGTGTGGGTTGACGGGGGGGATGAATTGGCGCCACCGCCGTATGCGGAGGCTGAAGCTGAAGCTGGAGATGAGCAGAGTGTTGTTGAGGTGGAGGGTGAGAATGGGGATGTGGAGGAGGGTGAAGGACAGCAAGGTGCATAGGAATAGAGAGTGATTGTGAGGATTAAGGAAACATGTAAGTACAGTATAACCAAGAAAACGCGAAAATAGATACTAGATCTGTCATTTATTTGATAGTCGATTGTGTGGTATTATGTAGAAAGTGTAAGTTTGTGCATGGACTTTACGTCTGAATATCAGATGACAGTACATACTCATGCTTCTTAGAATCTATTGCTTACGTGCTGTACTTTGTTTGCGGGGTCATTGGATAGTTTGTGGTCTCTTGTAGGCCGCAATACAATGTTCCTAACCATCTTCGCATCCATTTCTTCAGCCTCGCCATAGCCTTTCGCTACGCACTGCCCCACTGCCAAGATGCTGCAGGTCGCGGGAGGGCGGCTGATATCCTGCCTTGTGAGATAGTAAGATGGGTTCTCCTCCTCCTCCAGACTAGAGTTAGACATCGAAGATGCAGAAAGCGAGCTCTTTTCATGGCTCTATCGATGGTAACATTGTCATACCAGCCCCCTACAGCGCGGCTGGTGGCACCATAAACTTCAACTTCGACCGTGCGTCCAAACAAGGTAAGTACGTCAAGGATGGTAGCCTATATGTTAACACCTACGAGAAGACGCACCCACACAAAAACCCGCGGCGTTCTCTACTGTGCCGTTTGCACCTGATCCTGACTTTATTGACCGGCCAGGAATCCTAGCGTGGTTAAGTGAGAAGTTCGGTGGGCTTGGAGGAGCCCGTGCGGCACTGGTCGGCCTCGGCGGAGTAGGGTATGTCTACCATCCATGTTTTGCTACTGATTTTCTGAAGTACGGATCAAATAGGAAGTCACAGCTGGCTATCCAATACTGCTACAACATTCGCAGCATATCACAGCAACAATATGTGTTCTGGGTCCATGCTAGTACAAAAGCCCGGTTCGAGGAAGCGTACAGAAGCATTGCAAACAGGCTTGAGCTGCCAGGCCGAGATGATCCTAAGAACAATATTTTACAGCTGGTCAATGACTGGTTGTATAATGAGAGCAACGGAAAATGGGTGATGATTATAGATAATGCGGATGATGCATCGACCTTCTTTTCAGCCTACGAACAAGAGCATGACTTGCACGAACCCCCCGGAAAACCAAGAGCCAATTTGGCAGCCTACCTCCCTCAAAGTCCCAACGGATCTATCTTAATCACCTCGCGCAACAAGGATATAGCAGCAAGGCTCACGGGAAGCTACAAGAACATCAAGGAAGTCCAAGCAATGGGAGAGAATGAGGCAGTTCAGCTCCTTCAAAGCAAGGTCCAAGACACGTCAGTAGACCGAGCGGCCGATCTGGTAAGGGAACTTGGGTACATTCCTCTTGCCATTACACAAGCAGCTGCATACATCAACCGAAGAGCACGCATGACGATTTCTGGGTATTTAGATGAGCTGCACAGGAACAATAAGAAGAGAGAGAATTTGTTGAATTGGGATGCAGGGGATCTCCGTCGCGACTTGAGTGCATCGAATTCGGTGGTGGCGACCTGGCAGATATCTTTCGATCGGCTTCGTGAAGAGAGGCAATCGGCAGCGGATTTGCTCTCGCTTATGAGCTATTTCAATCCACAAGGCATTCCAGAGTCCATCCTTCGGAGGAACAGTCGGAACTCGATCGAGCAACATGACCAAGAAGACGAAGCAGAGAGTGCTTTTGAGGAAGACTTGGACACTCTTCAAGCATACTCGCTGATATCAGTGTCAAATGAGGCTGACATGTGCGATATGCATGCTTTAGTACAATTCTGCACGCAGATATGGTTGTCATCTTTTGGCGATACCAGCCTGTGGAAACAGAAGTTTCTGAGTTTAATGGCTCGAGAGTTTCCCAAGGGAGACTTTGAGAACTGGGCAAAGTGCGAGAAACTGCTTCCACATATCGAATCATTACAGGAAGCCGATCTTATGAACACTGAGGCTATAAACAACTGTGCTCAGATACTGACAAATGCCGCACATTACATGAGTATGAGAGGAAACTATACACAAGCACGAGAAGCAGCAAGTAAAGCAGTCAGAGCTCGCGAGCACATTTTTGAAAAGGACGACATCCGACTTCTCGAATCGATCAACATCTTGGCATTAGCTTTGAAGGTCCAATGGAAGTATAAGGAGTCCGAAGAGCTAAGCAAGCGAGTGTTGGAAGGCTTCGAACGACAGCTAGGCGAAAACCATCCTGATACCCTGAGCGCCGCCAACAGTCTAGGAAGGGTATTACTTTCTCAGGGTAAATACAACGATGCAGAAAAGTATGTGCGACGCGCGTTAGCAGGCCGAGAGCAGGAGCTTGGCAAACAACACATCAACACGCTGGAATTTGTCCATAGCCTTGGACTAATACTAGAGAGCCAAGGGAGATATAGCGAAGCAGAAAAACTATTTAGAGAAGCATTGGCGGGAAGGGAAAAAGAGCTAGGCATACAGCATCCGTTTACCTTGTCAAGTGTATCGGGTTTATCGCTCGTTCTCCGCGCCCAAGGAAAATATGATGAGGCAGAAACGCTCAATCAGCAAGCACTTGAAGGGACAAAACGACTCCTTGGAAAAACCCACCCCGATACACTTTCGAACATGAATAACCTCGCACTTGTGTTCTATGATTGTGGACGGTACTTTGAAGCGGAAAAATTGTACCGGGAGGTACTCGACGCGGTAGAACCCTTATTAGGGAAAGAGCACCACTTCACCTTGTTGGCTGCAAACAACTTAGCTTTGGCGCTCCAGCGCCAGGGCAAGCTCAACGAGGCTCAGAAAATACAATTACGGGCGCTTGAAGGATTCAAATCTACGTTAGGAGAAAACCATCCCCACACTCAACTTTGTTTAAACAACCTTGCGGTTACCTATCATTCGCAGCGGAAGTATAGCCAAGCGGAAGCGCTAAATCGACAATCCTTGGACTGGGCCAGGAGAGAGTTCGGCGAGAACCACCCTACCACGTTGCGGAGCTTAGAACACCTCGCGTCTACATTACAGGCTCAAGGAAGGTATGACGAAGCTGAGGGACCGATTCGAGAGGTGCTGGTCGGAAGGGAGAAGGAACTCGGTGCTTCCCACCCGGAGACGCTACTTAGCATGAACAACCTGGCATTGGTGCTATTTTGCCAGGCAAAGTATGGAGATGCGGAAGAATTGTTCCGAAAAGCACTTAATGGGTACCGGGAACTTGATAAATACCACCCTAATACGCTCATGTTTGAGGCTAACCTAGTTGGGACGCTGCGATCTCAGGGTAAATTCGACGAAGCGGAAAAGCTGGACGAACATGCCCTCGAGACCATGGAGAGCGAGCTAGGTGGAGAAGACGCCAAGACGATGCAAAGTATACAAGCACTCGCCCAAGTCTACGCAGACAAAGCAAAGTACAGTAAGGCGGAGAAGTTGTACAGAAGAGCGCTGGAGTGGCGAGAAAGACAACAAGGCGAGCAGAGTGATCTCCTCCTAACACTTGAGACTATACACAACCTGGCCGTTGTATTATGGCAGCAAGGAAAGTATGAAGAATCTGAGAAACTCCACCGGCGAGCTTTGGAAGGGAGGGAAAAAGAGTTGGGAGACGAGAGCAATGATGCCCTGGTCAGTATGAGTAATTTGGCGTTGGTGCTTCATGACCAAGGGAAGAGCGACGAGGCGGAGACACTATATCGAAAAGCGCTGCAAGCAAGGAAGAAGTTGAATCAGGAATCTGAACAGGCATCGATACTCAGCAATTTGTCTTTAATGATGCAGGATCAGAGAAGATATGATGAGGCTCGGTCGATGGGCTTACGCGCAGTCGAAGGAAAGAAAGTCCATCTAGGGGCCGATCATCTCGGCACACTAAACTCCATCAACAATCTAGCTTATATATTTAATGAGCAGGGTAAGTATCGTGAAGCAAAAGAGCTGTACGAGCAAGTACTCGAAGGTCGCGAGAAGAAGCTCAGCAAGGACCATCCGGAAGTCTGGACAAGCGTGAATTCTCTAGCTTTTGTGCTCCAGAACCTGTGCATGTACAAGGAGGCGGAGCCACTATATAAGAGGGCACTGGAAAGGCGCGAGCGTACTCTAGGAGGAGACGATACGATAACCCTACGATCTGTTGCTGGCTTAGCCTCGCTATATGAAGACTTGGGCAAGTACGGCGATGCAGAACGGCTATACCGACGCGCACTTGAAGGGCAGGAGAAAGCACTGGGCGAGCAAAACCGCACCACACTATCCCTTCTAGGCAGCCTAGCAGCGGTGCTACGACATCAAAAGCAATACAGCGAATCTGAACAATTGCATCGACGGGTTCTGCACTTGAAAAGGCAATTGTTTGGCGAGGACCACGCTCTTACAATGTCGACCAAGAATGGATTAGCACTCCTACTCAATGACCAAGGGCAATGCAAAGAGGCTGAGGAGCTGCTCCGACAAGTCCTCGCCATAAAGGAAAGAGATGACGAGAACACAGATCTAGCGGCGTACTTGAACAGTCTAGGGCTTATTCAGAGGAAGCAGGGCGAGTACGACGAATCCGAGAAGCTGCTTCGGAGAGCATTAGCAATACGAGAAAAGACACTCGACGAAGACCATATTCATACGATACTAAGCAAGTACAATCTTGCAGCGACGTTGGAAGCGCTGGAGATGCGCGAGGAAGCCGAAACGCTGTACAGACAAGCACTAGAAGGGTGGCGGACGAAACAGGGTGAAGAGCATCATAATACGTTGTCTACCAAGGTGGATCTCGCTCTTTTCCTACAGGCGCAAGATGAATTTGAAGAAGCAGAGAAGCTGCTTAGACAGGCTCTCGAAGGACGGGAGAAAACACTTGGAAGAAATCATACCGATACGCTGACCTCTGCTTACCGTCTTGCGCAACTCTTGCATCGATTGAAACGCTACGACGAGGCCACGGAGCTCTTTCAAAGAGCACATGAGGGGTTATGCGAGAGGTTGGGGCCTGAGCATTGGAGGACGTTTAACTGTTGTGATTTGTTTGATGCCATGAAGGAAGAAATGGGCGAGCAGAAAGCAGGGGGTGATGTGGTGGCTGTCGCAATTGCAGAGACCTCGGATAGTGGAGCGAGTACGCCGGAATCAGCGAGTGCAAGGAAAAGTAAGCGTGGCTCGTTGTATATGCGTCTGAAAGGGAAGTGGAAAGGGAGAGGTTGAGATATGGATTGTTGAAAGGCATCATGGGTGTTGTTGTTCATGTACATATAGTGATCGTTTAATGGTTGCTTTTATTGCATTTCCGGAAGACTATAGGTACGTATATCAATCTGTATATCGCTTCAAGGCAGAATTCTCTTCCACATATGCCTTCCAACTTTCTCTCGCAAGAATATGACTTGCAGCTGTCGTTCATCGTCTAGAAGATGGAAACGATTATACCTTTTATTCTGAGGTCTGAATTCTTGAGCCGCGTGCTTTAGACGAGAATCCTGTCCAGTCTACACCAGGACGATGGAATCCACCAAAATCATTATTACCGTCATGGTACAGCATGCACCCGTTTTCATTACCAGCCAAATTGACACTATAACGAGGTACATTTTGGATATACTCACGTTTACTGTAAGGCCTATAGTTAAATAGAGTGGCCAATGCGAGAGATATTACTGGTCAGGCGCTCGAAATCAAGTTCGGAGACTATATAGTGTTCTATAGTCAAAGAACGCCCCGAACTTGGATCTCAGAACGTTACGTGTCAGATTCATTCTTGCTCTATTTTAATTTGTATTGTATGAGCATTGCGCCTCCATATGGTTTACGTTGTCCAATCCACATTCCACCTTCCCTTTGAATAATACTCCGTAAAGATTCATGTTGTTCTTTCCCCAGGTCTATATTACTCTTTGCTTTCACGTGAATAGCTCCTTCCTATTACTGAGGTCGCTCCTTCTATAATGTGTAGTTACGCTAGCCTCAAGTGGACGATCTACTATTCATTGCCCTGAACCCTTCCGATTCGATCAGGGATGCAGCATGAATGGAGATGGAGGACTTTGCAATTGCTCAGCTGTCGCCTTAATTTGTGCCGCTTCGTAGAAACATAACGGCCCAGGCATAACATAGTCGTGCCATCGTATACCCATCGTATTCTCTTTGCATCCTCGAAATCACACGGGACAGCAAAAAGCAACCATATCCACGCCTCCAAACGTTCAAACCCCCAATCCAGCAATCTACCCAGGGCCCAGACCAGACCCCTTCCCCTCCGCGCAATCCTCCGCAGAGCCCCTCCAAACCCTCGTCAACAAGAAACCTGAACCCCGGTGAATTCGCCGACCCTGCAGCCTTCAAAACAAAAAACCGCGGCCCTCTGCCCGAATCCACCATTAGCGCCCGTTCCAAAACCCATTTGTCAACTTCCAAGAACAGCAGACGGCGCGGCCAGGCCAGGCCCCATTGTGACCTGACCATGCCATCAGCTTTCTAAAAGAACCAGGCGGAAAATTCCCGGAGGATAAACTACGCGATTGGGAAAGGCTAGCGTTGTGTCGCCGCGGCGTTGCAGCACGCTGATTTGTGGAGATTTGGAGACGTGTCCCCGGTCCAGGACTTGTGGGGAATTATCATTGTTTTTGGGGGGGTTGTTGTGTGTGACGTCTCGTTTGGAGGGGCAGGGAGCACTCGTTAGGATCTGTTTGGTTTTTTTTCCCACGTATAAATGCCCCGCGTTTTGGGCGCGTGGTTGGGAAGGGGTAATGATTTATCTAGGGTCCATTTGAGCAGCTAAAAAGAGCTGTAACCATTTTTTTTGTCGTTCTCGTGCTGTGAAGGAATCTCTGTGTGGCTTCTTCTGTTGTTGGTCTTTTAGGCCTTATTACCCTTTGCTAGAGACGTGGGCCTGTACTCATCTGATCAAACCTTTGGACATTATTTGGCCTGGTTGCTGCACACATACTATATCATCCTGACGAAACCCCGACATCAATCGTCATCGCGAACTGTCCTCTTCTTCGTCTTCTTTTGCTCCCCTCCCCTCTCCACCAAACCACTCAATTGACCACAACTCCCGACATTTGTCACAACCTCCCGAAATGAGCGCCGTCACATCTACCGAAGTCCAGCCCTCCAAGCCGAACATCGGCGTCTACACAAACCCCGCGCACGACCTATGGGTGGCAGAGGCGCAGCCCACGCTCGAGGAGGTGATGAAGGGCGGCAACCTCCAGGCAGGAGAAGTATTGCTCAACGTTAAGAGCACTGGCATTTGCGGAAGCGATGTCCACTTTTGGCACGCTGTAAGTTCAAGAAAAAAAATGCTTCCCAAGTTTCTCTCCTTATCCTGAAATACCGAGAATCATATCCGGTTTTTGTTCCCCTAACCTTGAATTTCCCTGGCCTTGCATTCATTCCCACGGCAAATGCAACCAACGTCGCGAGAATGAAGCCGCTCTTTCCCAAACCAGAAAAGCCTTTCCTACATACACAATCAAACCAAGGAGGAACCAGAAGATTTGGAAGACCTGACACTAGACTAACAGCCCGCTAACAATACAACAGGGCTGCATAGGCCCCATGATCGTAACCGACACCCACATCCTCGGCCACGAATCCGCCGGCACAGTCCTCGCAGTGCACCCCTCAGTAACGCACCTCAAGCCCGGCGACCGCGTCGCCATCGAGCCCAACATCCCCTGCCACCAATGCGAACCCTGCCTCATAGGCCGCTACAACGGCTGCGAAAAAGTAGAATTCCTATCCACGCCTCCTGTCCATGGCTTGCTGCGCAGGTACCTCAAGCACCCGGCTATATGGTGCCATAAGATGCCTGACACGATGAGCTTTGAGGCGGGATCCATGCTTGAGCCGTTGAGCGTTGCGTTGGCGGGAATGGATAGGGCGAATGTGAGGCTCGGGGATCCTGTTGTGATTTGTGGTGCGGGCCCTATTGGATTGATGACGCTGCTTTGTTGTAGTGCGGCGGGTGCGACGCCTCTTGTTATTACTGATATTGACGAGGGGAGACTCAAGTTTGCGAAGGAGTTGGTGCCCGGCGTGCTAACGCATAAGGTGGAGTTTAGCCATACGCCTGATGATTTCAGGAATAAGGTTGTGGAGCTTATGGATGGTGTTGAGCCTGCGGTTGCGATGGAGTGCACTGGTGTCGAGAGCAGCATCAGTGGTGCTATTCAGGCGGTTAAGTTTGGCGGCAAGGTCTTCGTTATTGGTGTTGGCAAGAACGAGATTAAGATTCCGTTTATGAGACTTTCGACCAGGGAGGTGGACCTCCAGTTCCAATACCGGTACTGCAACACTTGGCCCAAGGCTATTAGGCTCGTCAAGAGCGGTGTCATCGACATGAGCAAACTTGTTACTCATCGCTTCAAGTTAGAGGACGCTGTTGAGGCTTTCAAGACGGCAAGTGACCCCAAGACTGGGGCTATCAAGGTCCAGATCCAGAATTTGGATTAGAGGATTGCAGGCAGCGGTCCAGAGTCCCGGGGGAGGGGGGGGGCAGGTTGGTTTTATAGGATCGGAGTCAGGAGTGTTGAACACGAAGATGATGACACGGACAGCAAAGATTATCGTATACATGGGGAATGGGGATAGGTCGTTCAGGGCATACAGACACATAACCCTGGCATCATAGAATTGGAAGGTTGTATCTGAGCAACCTGAAGATCGTCATAGACACTCAGTTTCGCTACTCCAGCAATTGAATTTATATCACACCGAAGACAAGGAAACGTGCATCAAAGACAGACTCGATTTGGGTATTTGATATCATACATTTCATGTGCTATCATAAAATTAGTGATGGCCAGAACCATTCTATACTTGGCCAATCTTTACAGTCTAGCGCTTTTGCTTATATCTCCCTCAATTCACGACTTGTAGACGTGGATGACGTGGGGGTTCATGAAGGCAAGCAGACCGGTCTTGCCCCATTCGCCACCAATACCAGATTCCTTGTGACCACCAAAAATGGCTTGAGGAGTGGGCTTCTCCCATGAGTTAACGAAAACGGAGCCAGCTTCGAGCCTTCGGGCAATCGACTTCGCCTTCTCAACATCCTTACCCCAGACGCAAGCACCAAGACCAGTGTTGGTGTCGTTGGCACGGGCGATAACCTCATCGAGATCAGACCAAGGCTGAGCAGGAACAATGGGGCCGAAAGGCTCCTCAGCGATGATACGGCTGTAGTTGGGTGGGTTGTCAATGATAGTGGGCTGGATGAAATAGCCCTTTCCAGAAGCGACGTCGGGTTCTCCAGCGGCGAACTTGTAACCCTTGGCCTTGCTGTCGGCGAAGAAGCCCTTCACCCTCTCGTACTGCATGGAGTTTTGAATGGGGCCGAGCAGGTTATCACCATCATCTGGGTTGCCGACCTTGATGGTCTTCGTGAAGTTAACCATCTCGTTTAGGAACTCCTTGTAAATCGACTCGTGAACGTAGATACGCTTTGTCGCAACGCATACCTGGCCGGAGTTCTGGAAGGCACCCATGACGACCTCAGGGGCGACCTTCTTGATGTCGACATCAGGGAGAATGATGGAGGCGTCGTTGCCACCAAGCTCAAGAGTGACGCGCTTGAGGGTCTTAGCGCTGGTCTCCATGACCTTTTTGCCGGTAGCAATGGATCCAGTGAAGGAGATTTTAGCGATGTCGGGGTGAAGGCACATCTGGGCACCGAGCTCGTTGTTACCGCCAACAGCCTGGACGACACCGGGAGGGAAGATCTGGTTGGCCAGCTCAACCATCTTCAAGCCAGTGTAGGGGGTGAAGGGACTACAGAGTGTCAGTATCATCCGCATCTAAGGAAAAGATCACAACTTACGATGGCTTGATGATGATGGGGTTACCAGTCAAAAGAGCTGGGGCAACCTTGCCAACGGAGAGAATCAAAGGGAAATTCCATGGGATAATGCCTCCGCAGACACCAAGGGGAGTGTACTCGGTGTAGATGGTCTTTTCCTCATCCTCGACCGTGTCGGATGGGATATCGAGGCTGCCTAATATCCAAGTAAGCATACTGTCTTTACGTTCTTTCGGACGCCATAGACATACAGTGGTAGGCGGTGAAGCCGAACACACCGCCAATTTCGACGGCCGCAAACTTCCTCTGTGGAATGGTTAACTTAACAAGCCAATATGACTCGCCATCAGTACTTTTACTTACTGGCTTGCCAGACTCCTTGCAGAGCAAGGTGGTGAAGTCATCAGCATGCTGCTGGAACAGCTCGGCAAACTTCATGAGCATCTCCTTCCTCTTCTCGATGGGGGTATCCCTCCATGCGGGGAATGCTTTCTTAGCAGCGGCAACAGCGTCGTTCAAGTCGGCCTCGCTGGCGATTGGGACGTCCCACAGCTCCTGGCCAGTGGCGGGGTTGATACCATGGTGGATCTTGTCAGAGCCCCTCTGCTTGCCATCGATGATGTTGAAGAACTGCTCGAAGTCGAGAGTAGAAACCTTTGAGGGAGACATGATTGCAACTTGGGGGTATCAAAACAAAGAGGAGGGATAATTTAAGGGGGGTGAATTTGAGCGTTGTAGAGGGGCACAATGCTCCTAATTAATAGCTGGGAGAGTCGCCCCTTACGACAAGCCCCCCCGGCTGGACTATGTTGGTTGCCACTCATAGCTGAAGCTGCCACGGGCTGGTGCAAGACCCTCGGTAGTACGTCTAGCCGTCCCAGTCGCGATAATGTGGCCGTGGGCGTTAAAAGTCGGATCAGGGACGTCAGAGCGGGGTTAAGAAGTAGCAAGGGCTCAGGGCTTGGCCGGGATGTGATGCGGGGCCTGCTGACGTTACTCGTAGAGATCGAGCCATGGAGGGGCAACAGCTCTGTAGAGGGGCGCAGAGGGGCTCCAGTTGACGGAGAAGGCCTCCAAAACCAGTCTCGTAAGTCCCCAGTAGTGGTACAGGGCTGCGTACACTTGGTCGCAGAAAGCCAGAACCCTTAGTCTAGATTTGTACAACGCTGGCTCTTCAGAGGGCCCGCAATGGCCCGCATCCATGCTAGTCGTGCTCATCGCTGTGGCGGCAAGTGGTTGCGGGAAGGATGGGCCTAACTGGGGCTGCTGGTGCGACTCCGGACAACGACGGGGACGGTATCAACTCCAGCACACTTGACTCGATGGGGCCGAGTCACAGCTGAATGCGACAGCGGTGACAAAGAGCCCACCTTTTGGGCGAGTGTCGTTGTGCCAGAGAGACATTTCGCCTTGTCTCTCAGGGCGCTCGGCGGCTGCGCAGGTTCGGAGTGGGGCCTACCACTTAGGAGAAAAATGTGTGGGCGGATCTTGAGATGCAAGGCGTCTGCACTTCAAACCGCTAGACCGTGTGGAGCCATGCCACGGTTGCAGAAGCGCGGTGTGTATATGCATAATTGAGGTGTACTGTAGGTGCAGATGGCAGAAAGAATTGTCACAAATATGCACAGGAGTTTAGTGAGGAAAATGCTGATCTGCTCACCGTGGAGCCATGTGCCTTCCTCACCGCGCGCAGGCACGTGCCCTCGCGCCTTCCCTTCTCGAGCGTTAACCGCCTGGCACACTTTACATTTCCTCATGCCGCTACCTCCTCCTGGCTTGAATTCCATCAGCAGATTTACTGATGACGGTCTAACACCTACACACTGCATGATGCACAGTCCTGTTTTCCTCTGTCCAGCATCCTCATATTCCAAAACCATGGCCTCTCAGCAACCCTCTACCAAGTACCTGGTGCACACCGACAGGCCAAGTTTGCGTCAGCATATCATCCAATGGGGCCACTTACAGCTCAGAAGGCATTAAAGGGCTGTAAGGTTCTACCACACAAAACTTGATCACACCGTACTAATCTCTCTGGCATCTCGATCTGAAAGCTGAGAAGCCGAGTGTCTTCTGCACTTGCACAAGGGGCTGAGGGGCTATTCAGCGCCGACAATCCAACATCATACCACCCACTCAGTCTACTAAACACTAAGCAACGTTTACAGATCTTATGGCCTGCCCAAACTACCGAACTAGGACGATTGAAAGATGCATTTGGTGCAGGACGGGAGAACCGGACCTTTTTCTAATTCCAAATTCACGATACGAGGTACCTCTATCTACGCCACGCCCAGCCTCTTACGGATTTTACCATCATTAACACCGCAATCCTCTTCTCTTCACTTCTCTTCACTTCTTTTCTTCCCCGCTCGATCTATCGACCATGAGACCTGAATGGCACTTTTGGTCCAAATCGTCCGCTCATTTGATAACATCCACTAGGCATCCCTGGATGAAGACCAGACTTTGGGATCAGTTGATGTATGAACACTAATCACACAATACACAGGGCTTCTACAGATTGGTGCGGAGTCAAAGCAGTGTACCACATACCACTGTACTAGCTGAGCGTTACTCAAGGTATTCTTGTCTACTAAATAATGGTACGCGACAGTCTGCATTCCTCTCGAATGATGAGGTGACCCATCCTATTATCTATTCCGCCTTGAATAACTACACGTATTAGGGGAATGCCAACCACTGACCTTCGATATAGAATTTAGCGTAGTACTCGTTATTCGCACAAAACCATGGGTTAGTGCTGATGGAGGGGTTGGGCGCACGGTTGCTTCCCCAGCCGCTCCGATTTCTCCCAGAAAAGGCAGGTATTTGAGGAGAACCGTCTCGGCCGAATAACTGTTCAATTAGTAAACATTTACAAAATACCAAGTGTCCACTCCGCATACATACCAAGGCACGAGTGGCCAATATCCAGGCATCCAGATTGAAGATCAAACTCTTCCACCTAACCAAGCGTCTGTTCAAGCCTTGATTTTTTCATGTTGTTGTTGGTCGCGGAATTGCGTGCCTAGAGTGCTAGCCTAGTCTAAGAGGGAGATTGGTATTTGCCTATTCAACCTGGCTGTCCTCGCTAAACATATTAACCAGCGCAATATTCTAACAATAGGTCGCTCTACACCCGCCTGCATTTTTATCTCTATGTGAACAGATAATCTTTTGGGCTCTCGGACAGGCTCCACAATCATGCGTACAAAAATTGTTTGTCCGGAGTCACATCGCGCAACTGCAGCTAAAAGGACACACCACCCAGCTTCAATTTGACCGTTGATGAAGTATACGAATTGAAGCCAGAGCAATCACAAGCGAGCAAACACATTCGGACGTCTTCCACCAAGAACGTGAAGGGATCCCGCCTCTCGCCAAAACCAAATAAGCTTTCTCCATCCCAGTCTGCAATCAACCGCTCGCCGTCTGGTTCGCGACCGGCACCCAGACCAGGTCTTGCAATCTATTATATACAACACTCGCCGCTCTCAAGGGCCATTGTTGTTCTATCACGCTACGAATAGTTCCCCTTTGCATGCTATTTTTGGGTCGATCATTTGTCCTGCACGGCCGTTTACCCCAGGTATTCCAACGTTCTAGAGCTCTTTCCTCGCCGCTATCTTTCGTGTGGTCCTCGGCTGCCCCGTGTCACTTTGCACGCGCAATTTCGTCGGCAGATCCCATATGACGGTTGTGGCAAGAATACCAGGTTAGGCTCTCTGAGCCGGGCGCATCAGAGCCTGGTACTGGTAGCTGGCTGAGCATTGCAACGGGTAGCCTCGTGCTAGTACTCGCTTTTCTCTCATTCACGAAAGCAACGCCAATCGAGGTGGGCATGGGGGCGGGCCGCAGGACCGTGCCAAAACTCCCTTTCGAAAGTCTGTGTTGAAAGAACCTGCTACTCTGTGATTTAGTTTCTCGTGTTCGGGAGAATTGCTTCACTATTTAAGAGCCAGCGAATGCTCCCTTCCTTTCTAGTTCATCACCACAAGAATCCTACTTCGTCATTGTGAGCATCAAACCTTGTCTATATCGAAGAAATCCTACCATTCATCCATTCTGCGCGAATAAAAACACCTACCTGTTCCTTATCCACTCTCTCCCCACTACACACCTATCACAATGAAGTACACCTTCGCATCCCTCGCCCTTGCGGCTCTTTCCCTCGCAAGCCCAGTCCCGGAGGCTGCCGTCGCCGCTCCCCCAGCCTTCAAGATCAAGAACGTTGTCTACGGCGGCTCAGGATGTCCGCAAGGAAGTCTTGACATCAGCTTCACCGACAGCAAACTTCTGCCAATTTGTACGTGCTCTCATTTGGACACCACCCTCCTAGCGAAAAATAAAATCGCAAGTCCCCTTCAAAATCAGCTTTCCACCCCTACCCAATGCTACTACCTTCTTCAATCGAAGTAGAGAAAGATAAATCCATCACAATACTTACCAGCTTGCACAACAGACTTCTCCAAAGAATTCACCGCCCGGGTCGGCTCCGGCGTCTCCGTCGAAGAAGCGCGCAAAAACTGCCAGCTCAACATCAACCTGGAATACTCTCCCGGCTACTCGTTCTCCATCTTCAGCGTCGACTACAGCGGATGGGCTGATCTTGATTCTGGCGTCACGGGCCTGCTGCGCTCGAACTATTACTTCTCTGGATACACGGAGCAGGTATGTGATTATTGTGTATACCTCAATCGACCCAGTCCTCTGTTTCCATCCTCTATGTCATCACCACCCCACATCGTAAACATACTAACCTGATCACCTAACAGACATCCCTTTCCCAAAACATTGTCGGCCCCTTCCACGGAAAATATATCAAGCACGACGAAGTCTCTGAGTCCAGGTGGTCCCCTTGTGGCAGCAGCTCCCTCTTCAATATCAACTCTGAGATTGCTCTCAGCCCAATTGGTCAAAGCCCATCGGGCACACTGGTCGCGACTCGCGAGAGTGCGCGCTTCACGCAAGTGTTCTATATTAAGTGGAAGGAGTGTTAAATGGGAGATGGTGCGGGAGTGGATTGAGAGAATTATTTGTCGCTTTAGTTTCTGTTCTTCTGGATTGTATTGGACAAGGGGGGTGCGAGTGAGTAGGGGGACAAAAAGGGGTGATGAATGATACTGTGCCATGTACGGCTAGAAGGCTTGATTGTACTGTTGACTTTTGACATGCTACGAGGAAAACAAATACCCAATTTCACTTCGTAGCATTGAATCCAACACAAATTCAAAATTGTAAATGTAAAAAAAAAAAAAAAGTGAATCAACGAGCAAAAGAAGCGTAGCATAAAATTTAGTCGAACTACAAGACATAATAACTATCTCTTTTTCTTCCCCACTCTCGTATTAAATATTACTCTGCATTAATATTATGTAGATCTTCACAGCCATCCCACACCCACCCATATCAACCATTAATATAATAAGAGCCGCATACCCATCCCCACCACTCCATCTCGCTACCAGGAAAATGACCCGTTGGTCCCTACATATGCCACATACGGCCGTATGATTAAAGTAGAATATTTCTGATGGAGTTGCGGGGGCATCGTGCAGATTCTGGAGAGTTAATTTCTTGGGGCTCACCTCGCTATTATTAGCTAGAATATTGTATAGAGCCACTATCATCGGGCACGCACTACACATGGATACGACGGAAATGGGAATTTGAACCTTGTGTACTTGTTTTATTACAATACGAAGCTCATCTAGAAAATTTTCCCTTGAGGCGATAGTACAACGAACCTTGCCTGCCCTTTTGGCTAATCATGTTTACATCCGGGGTGCTCTGGTTTTCAGTCGAGCTCGCGAGGCTCTTTGTCGACTCTTCCTCCTGCTTCGCTTTCATCTTCTCTTCGTCCCTTTGGATCTCCGAGATCTGTGAGATACAGGCCTTGACATCTTCACCGTCAACACCTTGCGTTCGTTCGTATGCGTCCCGGGCTTTCTGATACATTGCTATTGCCTCCTGGTAGCGGTCTTGTTGCCATAGATTGCATGCAACGTGCGTGATGCCAGCAATCGTGATATCATGATCCGCCCCATAAAACTTCTCCCTTCCTGCTATAACGTATCGCCACTGTGCCTCGGCTTCCGTATATTTCTTCTGAAAGCGCAGTGCGAGCGCGAGGTTAGCTGCAGCATGCAGCGTTTTGCGATGTTCGCCTAGGACCTTTTTCCTTCCATTTAGTGTTCGTTTCAGGAGCTGTTCTGCCTGCTCATACTCTTTCTGATTATTCAATGTTATCCCTAATGCACATAGCGTATCTAGTGTTTTGTTGTGTTCCTCTCCGAACATCTTCTCCCTTCCTTGCAGTTGGTGTTGAAATAGTTTTAGAGCTTCATCATACTTGTTTGCTCTTGACAAACAAGTTCCAAGTTCGCCTACGCCATCTAGAGTAAGGGGGTCCTGCTCTCCCAGAGCCTTCTCTCTCCCTTCTATTACTTCACGGAGGGCTTTTTCCGCTTCGTCCTTCTTCCCAATTTCTTGGTATATAAACGATAGTGATCTTAGAGCACTCAATGTACTAAGATGTTGCCCACCTAGCAGCTTTTTCCTTCCTTCATATGCTCTTAGGGTAACCTTCTCTGCTTCATCATACTGCTCTCGGTAGTATAGCAACATGCCAAGATTGAATACGTAGGTCAAAGTGTCTTCACTCAGCTCGCCTGAAAGTCTTTCAGACCTCTCCAACGTACTTCTGTGAAGCTCCTCTGATTCCTCGTATTTCTCTTCGTCCCTCAGACAAGCTGCCAGCTTTGCTTGACTGATTAGTGTTGAGCGATGCTCGCCCGGAACTCTTTCCTGTGTTTCATACGCCCTCCGAAATAGTGTTTCTGCTTCCCCGTTCTTCTCTTGCTCTTGCAACACTATCGCGAGGTTGATCATGCTATCCACAGTGTCCGAATGATCTGCGCCAAGTTGTTTCTCCGTTTCCTCGAGCGTCCGGCGATACAGCTTTTCAGCTTCATCGTGCTTTTCCTGGGCTGTCAATGATTTCGCCAAGAAGTCGTGTCGAAGTAGCGTTTGGTAATGGGTGTCGCCTAATACTTTCTCCGTATGTGCTACGACTAATCGTGCTATCCTCTCAGCCTCGACGAAATTGCCCCGATCATAATGCATGCTTCCTAGGTTCAGTAAACCCACTGTCATGTAGAAGGGATATTGGTCGAGATCCTCGCCGTGTTTGAGCAGTTGTTTGAATATCTCTTCCGCCTCCTCATATCTCTTCTGCTTTGTTAATAACAAGGCAAAGTTGACCATGCCTGTTATTGTATCGGGATGGTTTTCACCCAAGAGTTTCGCTCTTCTTTCTAATAGAGGACGACTGATCTCTTCGGCTTCCTCGAATTTGTCCTGGCTTTGAAGTATGAGCGCTAGGTTGCCGGTACAAGTTATGGTGGAATGATGATTTTCGCCATGTGCCTCGAGTCTTCTTTTGACAACTGTTCGACAAATCTCCTCTGCTTCTTTGAATTTGTCCTGGTCCTGAAGAATCACCGCGTGATTATTCAAATTAGTGAGGATATCGAGGTGGTCTTTCCCTAGCATCTTCTCCATTTTATCAATCATCTCTAAATTGAGTTTCTCTGCTTCAGACACCTTGTGATTCAAGCGCAGCGTCATAGACAAATTGCTCTTGCCAGTAGCATATTGTCTTCGCCCATTGCTCTTTCAATTCCATCTATTGCTCGCCGTGCCCATCGCTCAGATTCGGCGTAGTCTCCCTTTAAGCGCAAGATCCAGGACAAATTGTCCATGGAAGCGTAAACAGCAGGACCTTCGGTGCCTAGCTCCTCGTAGTCCTCGAGTACTTTGCGAATGATCTTTTCTGCTTCATCAAGTTTTCCCCGCTCTCGTAGCACAAACGATAGATTGTGCATACACTTCAAAGCCATTGGAGGACAATCATGGTAGGTTTCTTGGCTCAGAGCCAACACCTTCCTACCTAGCTCTTCAGCTTCTTCGAACTTTCCTTGCGCGTCTAAAATGACTGATAGACGAGACAGTGTTGATATGGTCTCTGGATGTTGGACCCCTAATACCTTCTTTTGGAGCTCTAATGCTTTTCGAAATTGCTCTTCTGATTCGACATGCTTTCCCTGGGCCTGCCAGGCTCCTGCAACATTGGCTAAGATCTTCAACGTATCCGGATGCAGTTCACCGAGCTGCTTCGTGCTTAAATCGAGTGATTGCTGGAACACCTCCATTGATTTCTTTTGCTCTCCCCGATTTTGCAGCGAGAGTGCATAATTATTGAGCGCAAAGATCGTATATGGATGATCTGTCCCCAGCTCTTCCTGAAATGCTGTCAGTGCCTCGGCGAAGAGCGTCCGTGACTCGTCGTATTTTCCTTGATCCTGCAGTGTTAGGGCCAGATTTGTAATGCTCAGAATCGACTCAGGATGTCTTTCCCCTAACACTTTCTTCCTCTTTTCGAGCACCTCCCTGTTTAGTCGCTCAGATTCATCGATTTCCCCTAGTTCCCTTAAGAGGTGTCCTAAGTTGACCATACTTAGGAGGTAGTATCGATGTTCCTCCCCAAACTCTCTTTGAAACCCTTCTAGAGCTCTCTTGTGTAGCTGCTCCGCTTCCCTGTATTTGCCTCGAGTACTTAGCACTATGGCCAGATTGTTCATACTTATCAATGTGTCAGGGTGGTTCATTCCAAAAATCTTCTTCCGTCCCTCTAGTACTTGCTTGTGCAACGTCTCTGATTCCTCGTAGTTGCCTAAGTCCCTGAGTAATAGCGCCAGAATGCATAAGGTTATGAGAGTGTCGGGATGGTGTTCTCCTAATAGTTCCTTCTTCCCTTCTAAGGACTGTTGGAAGAGTTGCAAAGCTTCAAAATACCGCCCTTGTCCCTTCACTGCTCCTCCAATGGAGTGAATGCTGTTCAAAGTACTAAGATGCTGGTTGCCAAGGTGTTTTCTTTTCGCTTCTAGTGCCTGTCGGTGGTACTTTTCTGCTTCGACGTACAGCGCCTTCTCGTGTAGCACTGATGCAAGAATTCCCACGGCAAGTATAATTTCATAAATCTCCTCGGAAAGATCTCCGTCTTCCCTGCCTTGCAAGACTTGTCGAATCAGCCTCTCCGCTTCGTTTATTTTACCCTGATCTCTCAAGACTATCGCCAAGAGATTATTGGTCATGATTGTTCGGCAGTCGTTCTGTCCTAGGAGCCTTTCTCGAACCGCAAGCGACTTTTCTATGCTGGTATGCGCTACTTTGTAGCGACCTTTGGTAAACAAGAACCATCCTACGTTATCGAGTACTTCGGACCATTGAATCAAGGATTCGTCATTTGTTGGGTCGATATCCTGCATGGGCTCAATGTGAGGGACCAGCAGCTCGCACTTTTCCCAGTTCTCATACCTGCCTGCAGGAAACTCTTCCGCCATTAAGCCTATGAACTTTTGCTGCCATAGGTGTGTATTGCTAAAAGAGGAGAGCCAGAGTTGTGTGCAAAACTGAACGAGGGGGTGCATTTCGTACATGTCGTTTTCGCTCTCAGTTGTTATCGAGATGAGAGAGTATGCCTGTAAAGTATCCAAATCTTTCTCGAATTCAATCTCGGCTTCTTCGGCATGGTTCTTATCCGCTTGAATTTCGCTGTAGCGACGGAGCGTGGATTCGGGAATTCCCTGAGGGTTGAAGAAGCACATGAGAGAAAGCAGGTCTGCAGCAGACTGTCTCTCATCCCGGATATGATCGAATGATAGCTGCCATGTGGTGACCACCGAGTTGGATGCGCTAAGATCTCGGCGGAGGTCACCAGCGTCCCAGTTGAGTAAGTTTTCCCTCTTCTTGTCAGTTGTGCGAAATTCGTCCAAGTACTTTGAGATTGTCATTCTGCCTCGCCGATTGATATAGGCTGCTGCCTGGGTGATAGCAAGCGGTAGATAACCAAGAGTCCTAACTAATTTGAGGATGTCTTCGTCTCCACCAGTCTTTTCTATAGATATATCTTGCACCTTGTTTCGGAGAAGCTGTATGGCTTGATTCTCGTCCATAGCCCGCACCTCTTTGATATTCTTGTAACCCCCTGCTAGCCTTGACGCAATATCTTTGTTTCGAGAAGTGATCAAAATGGATCCATTAGGGCATTGAGGAAGATATGACGCCAGTAATGATGATGATGTTTCAGTTGTTGCACCTTCAGTTGGCGCTTTTTGATTGTTTGGAACCTCTTTTCGCGATGGGAAAAATGTCTCTGCGGAGTCAGCGTTGTCAATGATCATGACCCATTTTCCGTTCGATTCGTCCCGCAGCCAGTTTCTCACGAGTTGCAAGACGTTATTCTTTGGATTGTCCCGTCCAGGAAGCTCAAGTCTGTCAGCGATATCTGTGTAGGCCTCTTCAAATCGAGCTTTAGTGCTCGCATGCACCCAAAAAACAAATGTGTCAGGCGACACCTCGCGGATGTTATACGCATATTGAATAGCAAGCTGCGATTTTCTTGGTCACTTGAGAAATGACAGCTCATAGCACGATGGGATATTGACATACCCTACTCCGCCAAGGCCTACGAGAGCAGCACGAGATCCCAATCCAGCGCATTTCTCTTTGATCCAGTTTAAAATCTCCGACCGATGGACAAAATCTGGATGTGGCGTAAAGGGAACAGTTGAAAATGGTTCAGCTTTTCGTGTTGAGAGGTCCCTTGTGTCTTTCGTGTGCTGGTAACCTGCTGGCTAATGTAGAGTGTTGCCTGGTTCTTGTGCCACTTACTCTGCCGTTGCGGATGACCGAAATTGAAGTTTATCGTGCCTCCATCCGCGCTGTGCGGCGCTGGAATCACAACGTTACCCTCTACCGCCTCGTGGAAGGAGCTTGTATGCTGCATCCTGACTGACTTGAGCCGGAAGAGAAGAATTGAGCTTCCAACAGCGAAGATGGAGACAAGGCTGAGGATCAGGCCCCCGCAAAGATCGCGGTGGCTTGGCAGTGGGGGCGAAGTTACAGTTGACTTAGAGTGAGGGAGCTGAGATTTGCCCGACCCTACTTACTCCTACAGACATATCCCAACGAGATAACTTTCTTCTTGAGTCGGGATCAAAGAACGAACAACAATAATAACTAGTTCGCACATAATGGTTTCCGTCAAAAGGACATCATTTCTCACAAAACGGAGTACACAGGAAAGCGCAGGCACCGACACTGGTCTTGAAAGCGAGCTGTAAGCAGCCCTTGACGATTTCCCGATTCCCTTAACACATCAATAGATATGCCACCGACGGGCCTACAGGAATCAGAGTCGTCGCCGAACCTTCAGACCCAGTTGTCGAGTAAGATGGTCCTGTTCTATATACACTATATTATAGGTATCACCTGGTGGCGTACTACTACAGATACTGACCTAGACCGAAGCATAGTGTTTGTCCACGGACTCACCGGTAATCGAGAAAAAACCTGGACACATCGCAATGGAATTTTCTGGCCGGGTCACCTACTTCCCGATGATTTCCCTCGAGCTCGCATCATGACATTCGGCTACGATGCAAACGTAGTGCGATTCTGGACGATTGCGAGTTCCAACCGGCTAGACGACCATGGAAAATCGCTTGCGTATGCATTGCTTGACCAGCGAGGACAAGTTGGTCAGCGGCCCATTGTTTTTATTGCTCATAGCCTTGGTGGTCTGGTCTGCGAAGATGCGCTGAACCTGTCTAGTAAAAGAGAGGATTTGCGAAATATTCTATCTAACACTCTCGGAGTCATCTTCATGGGGACTCCTCATGGCGGCTCCCAAATGGCAGACTGGGGAAGCATGGTAGCGAAGTATGTCAACATCTTCCGCGGCACAAATCGCGATATACTACAGAACCTGCAGCCTGGGTCTTCGGATCTGCAGAGAGTCGAAGAGGATTTCCAGCATATGTTGAGACGGCCGGATGTCAAGCTAAAGGTGTTTTGTTTCTATGAGGCTCTGAGGATGAATGACACCGTTGGCAAGATTGTGGAAAGAGAGTCGGCGATATTACCTGGATATGATAATAACAGCATTAACGCGGACCATCGGAACATGACCAGATTTGTTGGCAGAGCAGATGTGGGATACGGCCATGTCCGAGGTATTTTAGAGAGATGGACAAAAAACTGTGAAAACAGTCCGCCGCCTGACTATATACCAGCAGGATCAGAAAAACCGGCACAACCAACGGTGCCCGCAGAACCTTCAGAGCCGGTAGGATCAGCAGGCACATCACCAACTGAAGGGATAGGTTGTAGAAACGCACTGAATCACGGTGCTGTCTTCAATGGTCCCATAACGGGCAAATACGTCATTCCTGGAGCACAAGTGACGGGCGGGACAGCGAATTTCAACTTTCCGGGGTAATTCAGTAGTACTAGTTATCTGTAGTAGTACGAGACCTCATAGCTGTGTAATCGCTTTATCAAGATACCAACTATTCTTACCCGCTGTTTTCCACGCTGACTCCAATGAAACTTTGCTCTAGATCCTTCCACACTTCACAAGTCCAATGAAATATTCTAACTTGTCTCGAAGACAGCGCTCGTGCTTACAAACTGATGAGAGAGTCAGGGAATGTCAAGTAAAATGATGGAGTGTAGGCACTCATTCTCTAAATTTGGGGAAGGCGGAAATACTGGTGACCTGGCGCAAGATGCGCTGCATGAGTGCATACGAGTACGGAGGGAAGGGCTGTGCAGTGGCAAAAGGGTCATCAAATGTAACTTCGAACGGAGGCTGTATATTTCTTAGATATCGCATATGTTAATCTTCTACACAGGGTCTTATGCATTACATTCTAGAAGTCTACAAGACCTCCGCTGCAGAGAAGCAGCAAAGTTGCACTATTACACCATGAAATGAACCCGAAGTCCATCTCGCCCCAATAGCCCCGAGTTCAGCATTCCATTCTATACAAAGAGCGTACTCCGCGGCTATCGGCACTAAATCTCGAATCCTCTGTAAGTCTGTGACTCACTATCCACTCACACAACAGGATACGAATCTTCGCTTAGTAGTCGCCCGGTACTTGTTATTGAAAGGGATCGATGCCCTAGTGTTGATTAACCGAAAGCAGGAGCAGCCGAGCCTTCTAGAGCGTAACCGTCCCTAACGAAATTATCTGTTTGGGTCGCCTTACCAAGATATAACCCTGCATCGATCCCGTCTGGATGTCGATTCGATATTTTTTAAGTCCATAGTCACTCGCTCTTGTTTTTGCGACTCAGTTCACTTCCGTTCTTTAGTTGCGCGCAACGCTTCTTTTCTATATTCTTTGTACAGTTTGATTTAATTCATTATAATCGCTCGAGCAAGCTACCCAAAATGCGCGCCTGCATTCTATCGTCGCTACTTCCCGCATTGGCCGGTGCCGCCAATCTCCAGATAGTTGGTATGGGATACAGAGGGGGCGAAGCTGTAAAAGCGGGCGAGGAGATAACGCTTGAGGTCACCAACTCAACCGAGGTGGGAAGTGGGTATCCTGGCATGACTGCGACGCACATCAGAATCAGTGTCTGGAACTCTATTTATCGGTGGACCATGTGTAAGTACCATAGCGCCCAGTTCCCACCACAAGCATAAGGTCCTGACAACTTCTTTAGGTAGCCTGACAGGCATACTTCCCGCCGAAGACGGCAACATAACAGTTACTATCCCTCCAGAAATGGGTCCTTCAGGGATGTACTATATGATTAGCGCCGAAGGATACTCGAACCCGACAAATGACTCGTGGATGAGACTGATCTCTGGGGGAAACACACCACTATTCTACCTCACTGGCGGTAAAGGATCCTGGACACCAATCGAAACCATTCCGGAAATGAAATGGAATGGCCTCACTGGTTTCGAAGATGCCGATATTCCTTGCAAAAGCTATCCATGTGCACAGGAATGCGCAACAAAGCACTCTCCTCTGACTAACGGCTGGAGTGATGACTCTGAGTGGGTTACCTGCCTCTCTGCCTGTGAAGGCGTTGTAATCAATGACCAGGGTATGGGTTCGAGCATTGTGGATGTTCAGACTCCCTCGACCATGGTCACGCCGCTAGAAAAGTGTAACGAGGAGGAGCTGGAAACAGCATGCGCCGACAAGTGCTGCTCGAGTTCAGAGTATTGTTATGAGTATACCGATTGCGTTGATCTGCCATTAAGGCTATCATACAGGCCCAAGACAAGTTCAACAAGCGCAGGTTCGTCAACGGAAACTGGCATGCCGAGTTCGTCGAGCGCATCAAGCGCGTCGAGCTCGTCTAGTGTGTCCAGTGCTGAGAATACACCTGCGTCCAGCCCGACTAACAGCTCCGTAGGATCGCCGCAGGAGACCGGTGCTGCAAACTCGTTCAGTGTGGATTGGAAGGTTTTGGGTGCAGTTGCGGGTACATTTGGAATGATTGCCACGGGCATGTAATTGTGGAATCAAGAAAGGTCGATACACGTCAGTATGAACGTAATGTCAGCGAAATAGATGATTCTCAAAGTGGATGTGTTATATGCAAGAAGGGAATTTAGTATACCGACGAAAACTCTCGTCAAGTCATACCGACAGTAATTGTAGGAAATTAAGCAGATTCGAGATAGTCAACTCTTTGACGAAGCTCTGAGGGGACAGCAATAAGGAAAATGATAATTCAGGAAGAGAAAGTCATAGCACTTCAAAGTGTTCTATGTTTCAGATTTGTGGTTATTGGAAGTTGACGACGATCTTTAAGAGGAAATGTCTTCCATAACTACCTATGGTAAAAGCAGTGTAGGTGCTGTTTATCTTTATTCTCAAGGAAACGATAGAACTCATATCAAACAAATCAAGTTCACGCCTTAACTGCTTTCGCATACTTCTTAGCACTGAATGACACTGATTGTGCCGTTCAGTGCGTAGAATGCTTTGTTTAACACGCCATTGGCAGACTTCATCTATTTTTCGGAGTCACACAGGACCGAGTTCAGTGCCCGAAAATTTTGTATTTCTTCTCTTTCCGCTTTTTATTCTGCTGTACCACGTGAATAGGTGCCTGGCTTATGTAACCACTCACTACCCACAGCCACCTATTAGCCTCAGCCTCAGGCAGTCACAAGAAGGAAACGATATCCCAAATATTGTCGTACAAATCCTCATAGACTGACCTATTAGACTCTCCAGTATCATGTCGAAACTTGCACCTATTGACCGTTTCCCTCCGGAGCTTATCCAGCCAATCTTCCAACTCTCAGACCTCAACCTTTGCCTCGCGGATGCCTCGCCCCACATCGCAGCCAAACTCGCGCATCCTCATATATTCCACGACATTTGTTCGTTCTATCTCCTAAGAAGAAATATTTCCAATAAAAAAACTATCCAGGAGCGAATATTCAGCAGTAAATGGATGACCTGGGAGTTTTTCAAATCCTTCGTATTAAAGTCACTAAGCGCCAAAGGTTGCCTATGCGGCAAAACGCCCATGGAAGGATGCTGGGAAGGCCCAAGCAGGGTTTGGCCGCCAAACTTCAAAACACCAACCAAGATGCAGTTTCATAAGGGACATTTGTCTATCCTGGCAAATATCACGTGTCATATACCACTCAGATTACTTCGCGGGCCGTGGACGCGAGATAAGACGGAATTTCTAAGATTCATTATGTGGACTACGTGGACGGGCGTCGACTTTGGAGATAAGCAAGTACAGAGACTTATTATGGATGAGAGAAGGAAGGCTATCATGGATCGCAATCTGGAAGTAGTTCAAATATTCAACCACGATCTCCGCCTCAATAAGCCAGTAGATCTCTCCATCCTACGATTTGCCGTTTTGGAAGCACGTTGTGACCGGTCCATTGTCTTTGATATTCTCAGTACAACGCCTCAGGCGGCCTGGGCAGGTGCGGGGTGGGATCGTCCCTCACTTTACGAGTGGTGCCTTCAAGAGCAGGGTCGAAAGGCTAAGTGGCTTTTGACTAAGTTACGAGAGCTGAGGGGAACGGCTGGTCACTCTTCAAAGAGGTATGGGGATCTGAGAACAAAGTCAGGCGACTACGATGGGGGCGAAGATGATAGACGGGTCATTAATGAGCATTACGAAAAGTACCACACTTTGCAGGAGACTATTGATGACCTAGACGATTGAGAAACTATATGAAGCTTGTCGTCTTTGTTATGAATCCGCTCATAGTTCTGTGCTTAATAAATTTTGTCTATTGGCGCCAACTGAACGGGCCATAATGCCACTACATCGGGTACCATTCCATTTCCAACTAATATTTTTAATATGTCGCTGAGGACATCTTACACTTATGCAGTGGATGACACATATCATAGGATGAGGCAGTTTCCTTCTGTTTCCATCATATTAAACCGCCACGTATCCATCAACATGAGGGCAACATGCAGCTATTATGACCGCTGCGTAATTATTTGGAGCCTCAGACCGAGGCCCCAAACTATAGCCAATTGTACAATGAGGCCAGAAATTCAGGGCGCAAGTCATTCTCTATTGGCGGGGTCGTCTGTGCATTAACGACGGCGGCTGCATAAACTAGAAGCGAGAAATTGAGGCCGCCAATCAGGGATTGCACCAGTGAGGAACTGTACTCAGCCTCGTCGCTGGGAAAAGTCTTTATAAGCTGCCGAAATTCCACAGTACATCAATTGGCATCGAGTTTTCAGAGTCGAGCTTATTATAATAATTCGAATTTGCAAAGTCTTTGTCAAGGCTCATGCTAGGGCCCTTCGGAGGTTGGACTACCTAGAGACCCATGAGTTATCAACTGAAATGCTTACTTTCCTAGGACCCTGGCCAAAGCGGTGCGGAGGCCCCCTACCTCCGCTTCTATCTCATCTCAGTCCAGCGAGGACACTATGGTAGCCGTATAACAAGTAGTCGCAACGACCCGCGTCAGGAAGACAGCACTGCTACCCTGAACCAACGCCAAAACACCAACAACACAACCAGTGAAGATCCAGAAAGGACAAAGTTCGATTTTGTGGAAAACTACGATTTCATATTTGATTCCTTTATTTCTTTCGATATTGCGGAGCTTTCAGATACTACCAAGTGGTCAACGCAGACAAAAATTGACGGATCTACGGAACTTACTCTAGATCCTGGCGAATCGATCACAACGGGCAATTTTAATACTGGAACTATTAACCAATATAGCTCACTTTCAAATAATACGCTCTTTAACTTACCTGGACGACCTCTTGGTTTAGGCGAATTTTCTTTAGACAGCACTATCATTCCACAATCAATTTTGTCCGATACTTCTGTTCACACTGGACTCGAAACTGCCTACGGTTTTCCGGATCACTGTTCGAAATATTCAAACTCTAGCACTTCGAATGATAATTTCGATCCTGCCTCAACCAATTCGATCAAGTCTTTCTTGTCCAATCGAATTAGTAGCCCAACCTACGATTCGTCTCGGGATCCTGAGCGACGCAACAATCCTCCCAAGAAGGCTATTCCACGTGTATCTCACTCTCACAAGTGTCCAAAATGTCTGTTTTCCTGTGTGGACAAGCTTCAGCTAAGGTACACCTCCGTTTAAACTAAACTACTCAAATCATCTAATCAAGGTAACAGGCGCCATCTGCAGCGCCACAAGTCACTCGAATGCACGATGCCAGGCTGCAAGAAGCATTTCGCGGGAACAAGAGAGTTGAGACGTCACATGAACGATATTCATAGGAAGAGCCCTCCAGGAACAGCTCGCTGTGGGCGGGAAATGCGAAAAGACAATATTCCTCGCCATCAGGCAACGTGCAAACTTTGCTTGTCCTTGATAGCACAGTAACTGGAATACAAGGAGGACTCGAAGAGCTGATATTTTGTTGCAACTTTGCAGCTCTTTTTGCAGAGTACGGACGGTTTCAGCGTGGTTGTTGGTTTTTTTGATGTTGGTTGGTGCAGGATGTTTTGGTGACGGAGTCGATTGTGGACCTTGTTGTGAGCGACCATAGTGGGAAGCAGTAATGACAGGAAGCGTTTTAGCGAATCCGGATGTGTGGCAAAGGAGCTTCTAGGCACAAGAAGCGGGAGGATGGTCAGAATAGGTTTGTCCAGGTTGAGCCTTAAAAAGGAAAACGAAAAGACAATCGGCTGGAGCATGAGTGGAAGCGACATGCGGAGGATCCAAGTACCAACCTTCTGGACGAAACCATATCAACTGGATCCTAGGACCACCCAACAATACCAGGCTATGAGGAAACAAACCAGACCAGGGATACTAACCATTTATATATAAGGTACTTCCAGGACACAACGCCCCTCTGGCAAAAAAACAACCCAAAAGGAAGGATACCTCTTGCCCCAAGCATGGATAACTACCAAGCCAAAGGATAGGAGCCACCGACTTGGATACAGCCCACAAGGGTCTCAACAAAGCTTAGAGATGAATACAATGCTAACGTGTACAGTGCGAGCGAAGGATGCGACTCAAACGCTTAATCAAACCCGATCAGCACATCTACCCTAACTGTTTCCACAGAATAAGATTTCTCCACCTTTATTCCCGGATTGACTCCAAGGTCTTACATTTAGTTTCCTTTCGCCTCACTATCTATATCTCCCGAGTTACCCTTTTCCTACAACTGTGTTCTTAAATGAACAAGCCCCGGCTCTCGACGGCAAAAATAAAAAGAAGATCGACTCATTCGTTTCCTATCGATGGCTTCATTTTCCTGTTCGCTTAAAAAGGGCTTGTATACATTTATCCTAAAGTTCTATCATTTTAAGTTTTAATAACGGTTGTCAAGTTTCCTCATGTAATCATTTCTTTTCTTCCGTTTAAATTATCTGGTGTAATGCTGTTGTATTTTTTCCCTTTCACTCTCGGGATATGGAAAATGTAAAACCGGGCATCATGGAGGTATTCGTGTGTTTCGTGTATCAGTAGATATCGAGAGTGTGGAGATGATACTTGAAATGCGAAGAGTTTTCATCTCAATTCAAAGTATGTTATTCCTAAACCTGGAACTATTTGTATTTTCGTTTAATCATTTTGTCACGACAGCCAATCACATATAATTCTTCCTCTCTTGAAAGCTTCCCAACATTTTCACCGTTAACTACCCACGCAAGCCCCAAGCTAGCTGTATCTACAACCTAGCTGCAGAAGCCCCTGTCTGACTTCCCTACATCTCATTAGCCCTTACACCCCATCAAACTACTTTCGATTAACTCACCTCATACCTTCCAAGCCAGCTTAACATACTCCTCGACGTCCTCTAAAAGCTCCTTCGGCTTCTCCAACGCGGCAAAATGCCCCCCACTCTGATGCTGTTTATAAAACACCAGATTGTTTTCAGCCCCCACGGCGCCTTTGGTGCCGGGAAGAAGCTCATACGGGAAGAACGAGAAGCCGGTGGGTTTTTCCAGGAAGGGAAATGGTTTTCGGTCTGGGCTGAAGATTGCGCGGTAGGGGTAGATGGAGCGGGGGAATGCTGGAGGGGTGTGGTTAGTTTGTGGGATGTTAGAAAGGGAGTTAGGTTTGGGATGGCAAAGTGGACGAACCTTCAGTGAACCAGTAGAGGGTTATGTTGGTTAGGATGTCGTCTAGAGAGGGGTCGGTGTCGCTCCAGGCAAGGAATTTTTCGCCGATCCTGTTGGATTGGTTGTTAGGTTGATCTCATAGAGAAGATGCAGAAGGGGAAATCATCATGAATATTACGTACCATGCTAGAAGTGCGAGAGGGCTCGAAGAAAGCACATGGCCAATGGTGCTGGGTTTTGTGCCATGGGTTTGAGCATAAGCAGTGCCTTTCGCTCGCCAAGCGACTGCATTTCGGACTGCTAATTTCTCAATGTCGTTGAGCGTGGACTCATCGGGCAAGTCTCTGCCACCGGCAAACATATTCACTGGTGATTTGGGTCAGCCATTAAAACTCTCAAAATCTAATACTGACTTACTATGAATTCCAACGCAAGATTCGTAGGTCAAAGCCATAATTTTGGCCTCGAAACTGCCAATATCGCCTCCTTGAGCAATATACTTGTTAAAGCCCAAATTCGCCATGAGCTGGTTCATAATACGAGCGCTGTCCTGCATGGTCCAGTCTTTGTTAATGGGGAGATCAGCACTAAGCGTATAGCCTGGCAATGAAGGAACAATGATATGGTATGGCAAATCTTTAGCTGAGTATTTTTGCCGAATCAACTCGCATATGGGCAAGAACTCAATAAAGCTACCGGGCCAACCGTGCAGGAACATAATGGGAATAGCGTCTTTCTTTTCAGAGAACAAAGCAATGAAATGCGTATCGATGTCTTCGATCTTCATTCGGTAGTTGGGGAATGAATTGATGCGCTTCTCTTGTGCGCGCCAATCGAATTTGTTTAGCCAATAGTCTTTAGTCTCGGTAAGCCATTTGTGTGTGATGCCAAAATGGCCGTCTTCCTGTCGGCCTTCATATGTGTCGGGTCCAACCTTGCTGAGTTGGAGTAGCTGGCGCCACTCCGAGAGGTCCTGATCGGACACATTGAGGGTGAAGGGTTTGGCGGAGCTTGGGGGTGAGTACGACATAGTGATTCAGTGAGTGCTAATCAAGTCTTGGGAAAGATAATGTAGGCGGACTTTGGTCTCTTTATCTGTCAATTATTCGTATGATGCACAGGCACCACACTTATGTACGGATTGCGGGGATTTCGGCGAGATGACTAGGCGAGATAGGGTCAGCTAAACTACATGAGCAATACGCTTAACGTGTGTAAGGCATGTGCCCACAATTAAAGTCTAGGATGAAACACTATTTGTCCGACGTAGGGAAGAGACCTGCTGATCCCCTTGGTGTAGTTGGACTGAAACTAATCAGCTGAGTTGTTTGTCAGGGACTTGATGGGCACAGAGTGGGACGATGCTACGGGCTCGGGCCGATCCGGTTGTCGCACTTTTTCCTAGAGTTTCCATTTACCTATAAGATCACGCTGAGCAAGCTGGTTCTTTAGACATGCTAAAGATTGGATGCTTTTGATATGAAAGCAACTCCTCTCTTTCCTAACGCAGAGTATTGTATGGCTTCCGTTGCGTAGTGCTTACGTCCTTGGCTGCGTATGGAATCGCTTTACCGTATTACATCAGCGAACGCCCGGACCCACCGAACGCCCACTTTCAGCAGAATCACATAAATTGTTTTAAAGCTATATAACCACATACA
>JAQGEP010000278.1:0-50084 GCA_028476805.1 Acrocalymma vagum
GTATGAGCTGTATGAGCTGTATGAGCTGTATGAGTTGTATGAGCCGTATGAGCTGTATGAGCTGATAACTAGCCAGGACCAGTTCATGAAGCGCTATCGTACAATACCCAGCGTGAATGGGTTGCCAAAGCTTTCAGCTACGGAGGCATAATTTCAGCTAAAAAGACTCACCTTAGCCGTAGCGCAGGAGCTAAACTAGCAGAGCTCAAGGGAGTCAGTGAGGATCAAATACGACGTGCTGGCAGATGGAACCAGGAACAGATGGTTGGCTGCTACCTCACTGCACTGCCTCGCAAGTTTATGAGGACTATAGCTGGCCATCCACCTCAGATGGGCTGCTTTGAGATACCTCGAGCTAGTATACGTCCACCTATAACGCTACTCTCACTAATATAGCCGCAGCTTAGCATATAGGAAGGCCGCTTTAGTGTACAGGATAACCAAATTAATGACCTTGCAGCAGCTGGCCTTATAAGCCTACTAGTCTACCTTCGAGAGGTTATACTACAGGACTCCGTAGCTCTACAGCAGCAGTTCCCTTAATACCCTATTTGGAACTACCCTGTATTCTAACATCCATCCTACTTAGTATTCGCGCGTGAGGTTGAGGCATTACTAGACGCAGAGGAAGTTCCAAACCAGGTCTTACTACTATACCAGGCAGTTCTAATTCTGGCAGATCAGCTACAGGCAATCTACGCAAATTCGAAGCAGCAGGCGAAGGAGATACGTAGCTGTATGCAGGAGCTACAGCAGTCACACGTAGAGCAGCTACAGCAGCTATTCTCGTTAGGTAACCTGGTAATCAGGCTTGAGGCCTTACGGCCACCAGCACCAGCACCAGCACCAGCACCAGCAGGTATACAGCAACTGCTATATACGGCCTCCTCGAGCAAGTACGCCTTAGCTCTAACTAGCCTAGTACCTACACGAGCCTGTACACCAGATATAGTACCGCCACCAAATTATAGAATGAGTCGTGCTGTACGTACTGTAGAGGACCTCTGGCGGGAATGGACAGTAGGCCTACAAGGACAGCCTTCCGTTAGCGAGCTAGATAGACGATGGGGAAGCACCTGGCGAGTAGGCAGGCGTAGTGAGCTATAGTGGTATTTACTACGGCTTGAGGTTATTAAGGAGATTACACGTATTGCACAGTTACGTCGGTTGAGTTAGGAGGCAGCTATGTACCAACTTAGCTACTAGCAGCAGCAGCAGAGGTGCTTACTAGATCTGCTCTGCAAGCAGCTTAGAGCTGCCAGGAAGCTAAGGAATTGAATATTTGAATACCTACGTACCTACACCAACTATAGTGGATATGGGTGAATACATACGACGGCTGACTGCACGGGCCACAAAGCCACTAAAATCTCAGTAATCGGCTGAATCAGCCACCCAGGGCCGGCCGTGGATATACTACTGATATTACTGAGGCTTGACAGGCTTGGCAGCAGTACCGAACTCGACAAAACATAAATCTCATATTCACATGGTCTCATCATGAAAGCTAAGACCATGCGTAGGACGTAAAAGCGTATAAATTGGCATTTTGCTATGAACAAACAACACGCCAGAAGAGCTTACATAAATCTAACATAATGCAAATCGTAACAAACTCTTAAAAAATACTACAAGAGGAAAACTCATAGCTTTTGCTTCGACACGATGTAAGAGTTACCCGTCTGGAGCCACCTGACGGCGTCGGTAACGAGCTCATCAACAATTGCTCGTGCGCTCTTCTTCTCGTTGACAACGGCGGCGGCCTTGCCCATAAGGAAAGGACGTGCGTTATCCATGGTCTCGTCATCAAGATCGTCGCCCAACTTTTCCAGGTCGTGCTCAACGGGGATGACACCCTTGCTGGTGAGTTCCTTGATCTCCTGTGACCTGTTCTCTTCCCAGTTAGCGATGTATGCGTTGTTCCTGACACGGAGCGGTCGGCCGGTGAAAATGATGGTTCGGACATTGTCGTCGAAACCAGCGGTTCGGACAGCTTCCTGGTGAGCCTTGGGAGCACCAGCCTCGTCAGCGAGGATGAATCGAGTTCCAACCCAGACACCAGCGGCGCCAAAAGTCAGCATAGCAGCAAGCGATTGGCCGTTGAAAATGCCACCAGCAGCGATAATCTGGACCTGCTCGCCAGTCATTGGCGACTTGTAGCCCTGGACCATCTGCACAGCAGTGGGGATGAAGAGGGAGGTCGGAAAGTCTCCGGTGTGGCCACCACCTTCGCCACCTTGTGCGCAAATAAGGTCGACGCCGAGGTCAAGGCACTTCTTAATATGCTTGGGGTGGCCGATCATGTTCATGTACAGGATGCCATGCTTGTGGAGCTTGTCGACGACGGCCTTGGGGGGAACACCGACGGCGGAGACGAAGAGACGGGCACCGGAGTCGATGATAATGTCAACGAGCTCGCCAAGTTTGCCCTTGGTGTAGTCGTAGCTGATCATATGAGTTAGTGTCTGTACGCTCTGGCTGCTGCCGCAATACTGGCTAGAACTTACTTGGTCTTACGGGCACTTCCGCCAACCTGGGGAAGCAACAAATCAACGCCGAATGGGGCATTCTTGTCGTTCAAATATCCCTTGAGCTCCGCAATCTGCTCACGGAGCATGTCCGGGGTGTATCCAACACCGCCAATAACACCGAGACCTCCAGCATTTGTGACGGCAGCAGCGAGCTTGGGACCAGCCGCAACGTTCATGCCCGCCAGCATGACCGGGTGCTGAATCTTCAGCAGGTCGGTGAGCTTTGTTCGGAGTTGCTCTAGGGGATTGTCAGCGGTCTGGTTGTAAGACATGTGAATGTGAGTGATGACGTACGAGGAGAAGACATTGTGAAGTGCTGTAGGAGGGTCCAAAAGGGAGTATGGGATGAAGGAGTCGATTTGAAGAGTACGGGCGGATTAAAGAGAGAGAGAAGGAGGAGAAAGCGCGAGACCGCGGCTCTTATGTGGTGAGGAGTCTTGGTGGAGGCTTCGAAGCGCAACAAGCCGCGAACCGAGGCACAACGAAGGGGCAACCTAAAGCGGTTAGCGCATTCCATCTCTCGAAAGATCCGGGGAAGGTTCACGTAATCACGAGCCGGCCCTTCACATGCACAGAGACTAAAAGTGGTGCATTCAGTTCAGAGGCCTAATCCTGTCTCCTTGTGAATTGGTAGTCTGTTTGCCATGCCGCCATGTAGTAACACACTCAAGACATCGTCTTTCAAGGCCTTAAAGAGCGCATCACATATTCGGACCATAGCCTCCCGCAATGTTTTTCCATCACAACCCCAATTTTCCAGCCTATGCAAAAACTTTCCTTCAGTCATCTCCGTAGCCCAAAAACCCTCAGCTATCCAAATCCATAACCACAGCCATCGTATCCTACCACGCCACACCTCTCGGCACTCTACTAGTCTGGTTCGGCCCAGCAGCAATATGGAGCACCGTGCTTTCATTGCATTGGGGAGTAATCTTGGGGACCGAGTAGCCATGCTCGAACGGGCGTGTTTAGAGATGGAAGCAACGGAAAAAATTAGAGTCTTACGAACAAGTAGCTTATGGGAAACGAAAGCCATGTATGTTCTCGATCAAGACAAGTTCGTCAATGGCGTCTGTGAGGTAGGCTTTCTCTTCACGTGACGTCCTCCCTGCTAATGTCCCTAGATAGAAACATCACTGGCGCCAATAGAGCTCTTAGATGAGCTTCAGGCTGTCGAGAACAAAATGGGCAGGGTCAAGGTCATTGATAAAGGCCCGAGAAACATTGACCTAGACATTCTGTTGTACGATGAGCAGGTCTTCTCAAATGAGAGGCTTCAGATACCACATACACTGATGCTCGAGAGGGAGTTTGTGCTTCGACCTCTATGCGAGTATGTACTATCGAATTTACCGTCTAATTCAAACTAACAGCCTCACAGACTCATACCTGAAAAGAGCCTTCCAGCCCATGTCTCTCTTCCTGCAGGATCATTTCAATACCATCTATCTCATTTACCCCCTTTAGAGGATCCTATATCTCCAATGACACCTCTCGCGCCATCAATACCAAATATCACAGCCCATCATTCATCCCGCGATACCCGCATAATGTCCATTCTGAACCTTACCCCAGACTCCTTCTCCGACGGCGGCAAACACTTCAACGTCGACCAATCCACCCTGGCCAAAACCATAAAATCACACATCGCCCACGGAGCAACCATCTTAGATCTAGGTGGCCAATCCACCCGCCCAGGCGCCATCCAAGTCTCCGGCTCTGAAGAACTCTCCCGCGTCCTCCCCGCAATTTCCCTAATTCGCTCCATCCCGGAAGCCAAAAACGTAGCAATAAGCATCGACACATACCGTGCAGAAGTCGCCGAAACAGCCATAAAAGCCGGCGCCGATATTGTAAACGACGTCAGCGCTGGCCTCCTTGATACTGCTATGCTTTCCACCGTAGCCAAACTCGGCTGCACTGTCTGCCTCATGCACATGCGCGGCACGCCGGAAACCATGAACAGTCTCGCCAACTACCCAGATGGCGTCGTTGAAACCGTCGGCCGTGAACTCCTGGCCCGCGTCCAAGCCGCAGAGCAAGCAGGCATCCGCCGATGGCGCATCATCCTCGATCCTGGCATCGGCTTCGCGAAGACACAAGAGCAGAATTTGGAGTTATTGCGTCGACTTGACGATTTGAGGCGGTTCCCCGGGCTGCAAGGGTTTCCGTGGTTGGTAGGCACGAGTAGAAAGGCGTTTGTAGGGAGAATTACGGGTGTCAAGGAGGCGAAGGATCGTACGTGGGGGACTGCGGCTGCGGTGACGGCCGCGATCCAGGGAGGTGCGGATATTATAAGAGTGCATGACGTTGAGGAGATGGGGCAGGTTGCTAAGATGGCAGATGCGGTGTGGAGATTCTAGGATTAGGTTCGTGTGCGGATTTCGTGAGATTGTGTTGAGAGTAATGGAACAAGTGGCGAACTATTTTTCCTACCCGGATTGTTCAACCCTTCCGGAGGCAGTGCGGCAAATTCATTCGAGCATGCATGGGGGTTTTTAGGCTTCGGCTGTGTACCCGTTGGGATTATCCTGTTTTTTTTTTTTTTGCATATTTGAAAAGCATAGATACGTTTCACCCAATCAAGCAACACCTCATATATGTATGCTGCATATCTTACGAAGTCATGTACATGTGTACATCGATGACCTTTCTAGGAGCGGTATTGCAGCGCTCAAACTGCAAAGACAATGATGCGGGGCGCACTCTGGTGGAAAGTCAAGGAAGAAAAATCTCGTGTCCGATTCAAGTATCGCTGCTACCCAGGGTATGGGAATCATATGGAGCATGTAAGTTTGAAGCTGTAAGATCAAGCTCAAGTCATGCTACGGTATATATGATGTCCCCGCAGATACAAGGGCGGTATGGGATGATCGTATTGCCCTGACCCATCTTTCATCAGGATTTGGGATATTTGTACTTCGTTTTCTGTTCAGTGATAGGTGACGCGAGTTTCCACGGTGAGATAGAACCAAGAAATGATGAATCAAAAAGCTGGAATTGGTGTTCGGAGTTGAATCGATGGCACTGACTTGCTTTGAATAGAAAGAAGACTGAAATCATGCATTTGATGAAGAGCCGCCGGAATGCATTTGCCTCGTACGGTAGGGAAGCTAGAGATTCGAGTAATGGATGTTCTTGGTTAGTGGTTTATAACAGCCTCAAATCTTCTATTGCATCGTCGCCGAACTTCTGGGGCACTGACTGTTGCAGTATCCGGTAATACGTAGCGCGATACAAGTCCAAACAAACACGACAAAAAAAAACAAGTGAGGATCGAGCTATAGAAGTAGTAAGAGTCTCGCGCGCCGAGGAAAAAACGGAAATGAGACCTGAGATCAACTTACTGTAGCTAGATAGCGTTGTGGGCAATTATCATGAAACAAGTAAAATACTAGGTGTCACGTCGTTGGTTTCAATGTAAACAAAAGACTATATATCACCTTTTTGTGGCTTCTATAGATTAAAATATAGACACCTTCAAACGATCGTAAGAGACATTTTCCAGCTTTGAATGTATGAACATATTTGACTATTTTCCTGCGACAGAAGAGGAAGTATCCGGGAGGTTACCTTTACGAATCTGTAGTCTTCGTGTTCGTTCGCGGCTTGTATCATAGCCGTCTTGAAGGACCTCCCATCGCATCTCCATGCCCTGTTTGACCCAACGCAGAGCGCTTTGAGTTAACCGAACGTTGTCGAAACCTGGCTTGAGAATGGTCTGACGCAATTGTTCACCTTCTTTGGTAATGTTTGCAAAACTTTTATCGATATAGGGTGTGATGGTCACGTGCCCTCGTAGTCACGCCATTCCTGATTGGGACCCTCGAACTTGTTGAGGTGGCATGGGGCGTCATCGTCGACGCGATGAGGCTTTTGCTCCGCACTTCCCGCACCTTAAACGTGCTAAACGTGCTAAACGTGCTAGATACCGCTCAAATGTTCACACCAACAACACCTCTACGCCATCAACGCAAGCGTACCACTGGGGCCTTGGCTATGAAGCGAGCACGTGGGGCAAGTTTGGAAAGAGAGATAGAGGTCTCGCGCAAACGCCTATGCCAGCAAGTACCCGGTCCCCTTTCCTTATCCCTCGGTGCTAATCGTAATAGGGTCAAGCGCGAAGAGCTTGCTGCTCGCGATGAGTGAGTACCTATTCTCTCGATCTTCCCAAGGTCTCAAATCTGTCTTTCTTACACGTTTTCACCAGGATGTACAAAATACAGGATCAAATAGACGAACTTGCCACAAAACTGGAAGAGAAATACCAAGCGCGTCAAACGCTTAATGAAGGGTACGTTAATGCGCCGCCTATGTCTTCGGTGACTCTTATACTGATGCTTGCTATTTTCAAGTCCTCTTGAGTCCGCAATCTTGTCATACTCGCAGGCTTGTATTTTGGCGTTGACCGCAAAAATGCAGTCATGCCTTCCCCGTGAACTTCGAGATATGGTCTACTCTTACCTCCTAGACGAGTATTGGTATGAGCTCGAGAATGTCTTGGCAGTCCGTTCGTGTTTGGCCTTCGGAAAGCCCCAACAGTTTATAGATGAAGAAACTCGCAATGGCTACCTATCCAAAAATCCTTGGTTAATTAACCAGACATACGTAGGGCAGAGCACGGCCATAGAAATTTGTCAAGCATTCTACAATGAGCCTGGTGACACCGAAACGAGTCAGTTCTACGTCGAAGAGCTGAGTCAAATCGAGTATTTCGTCCGCAATGACGTCTTTGAAGTTGGAATAGATCCTACTACCGCGCTACGGCATCTGGAAATCCACCTTCAGCTCGAGCAGCTTTTGACCAAGGAAGAGGAAAAGCTTAAGCGCCAGAAACTGAGCGATGGCCTAGCACCCCTTTTGAATATTGTTAACAAGGCCGGGTTCCACTTGATGATTGCATTGCAGCAGACAACAGTTAGGCTTACCGTGCTGGAGGAGGCTCTTGAAGTGCTCCGACCGATTGTTGAAAGTTTTAACGAACAACACGCTCTCGTGGAAGTCAAATATACGCACACCGAGAAGGATCATTTTGAATGGTGCCTTGAGCAAGCCCTTGTCAGTCCTGAGAGTGATTGGAAGCTCACAATGATGTATCAGTTGGACAAAGTAAGAACCATACGCCCTGCTTTCAAGTCTTTCTGCTGATTTCTAATCTCTCATTACAGGTTAAGATGTCATCAGAGGCTAGGGAATACCGTTTTGAAGATCACGCCGGCTATGTAACCCCCGCAGATACCGATTTCTCCGATGAGGAAGACGACGAGTCACAAATTGACTTGAACCACTTCCAAACTGGGTGGACCAACTTTCTCCCGGCCTTTTTGTTACATGGGCCAGCCTGTCATTGTGTGTCTTGCCTACAACTTGGGGCATTGGGGGATTTAGCGGATTCCGATGGCCATGAAGAGTGATGATATGATTACCATTTTCCTTGTTTTCGGCCAGCCAGTGAACTTACTTGGAAGGGCGGTGTTCGTTTTCCTTCTCTTGATGAGCCAGCGTCCTAAGTTGATCAGCTCGGCATTTGAGTTCTTCCGCTTGGGTAATCAATGAAGTGACGTGATAGTAATTACTGAATATGGATTACAGTACCCAAGAATCCGCCCAGAAGTGAAGGTAATGCAACGCACACGTATATTTCTGTCACAGCTTTCGGGCCTTGGCTGGCCATCTTTAGTCCTTTGTGGCTGAAAGCATCAGCGCATGCATGGCGGGGTTGGTTCCCCATACGGCTGATACGATCACGGAATTTTGTCCAGCTGATAAAGTAGGAACCCCGCCCGCAATGAAAGCCGAGAAGGGTAGAATTCACAACTATGGACGAGCACACGAATGTGATCTTGGGGAAAGGTGTTGGAGCTGCGCGTCAGCACATTTGCATGTATATTTGACCAGCTTGCTTTGGTTAAATGTCGTTAAGATGAGACAGGATTAAACGCAAAGAGCTTGCCATGAGTACCGAGTGAGTACCTGTAACTCGTAGGGTCAAAGCTTCGAACACTGCATATTCATCTTTACAGGATCGAAGCAATCAGTCGCCAGATTGAGGAATCAAAACAAAAGCTCCTCAAGCTTGAGAAAGAGCGAATCGTAATTAGAAATGGGTAGGGTATCTTCTAGCCTTATGATGTTATACTAGGTCTAATTCTACCCTTTTAGTCCATTAAAATCTGCAATTGTCCTGTATTCGAAGGCATCTCTGTTCGACCTAGTCACTAAGATGCGAAACTACTTGCCCCGCGAGCTGCGAGATATAATCTACCAATACCTCCTCCCCAGCAATATGGGCCGTCATGCATACTTAGGAAAGCAAGAACAACTACCGAAATCACACCAAGACCACGTCTTGGAAGCGCATCGCCACTATTTACACGAGCATAGATTACATTACTTGTTCGATCCAGAATATGTCGGACAAGATACTGCCTGGGAGGTTATTGCAGCATATTGCAGTTTGGTCCCCGGTCGAGGAATCAATCCATTCATCGCGACTTCGCTCTCTGACATACAACACTTAGTCAACGGCGACATTTTCCACTCCGGCATTGACCCAGCAACGGTGTTGCGACAATTAACGATTCATCTTCGAATCGACGACTTAGAGAAGGGCGATTTTTCTCGCTCAGCAGTGACTGAAGGGCTAACACCTTTACTCCGAATCACCAACAAATATGGCTTCAGAATGAGAATCGTGCTGGATCAACCCCGTGTTCAGATTTCTCCGTTGGAGGATTTCATTCAGGCTGCTCGCCCTATACTTCAAGTCTTTGAGGCAGAAGGTGCAAATATCGATATCAGATTCAAGTATTCATTTGACAAGAAAGCTTCCTGGACGCTTAATGAAGCATATAAGAATCCTGACTCGGATTGGAAGGAGGTGATGACGGGTCATTTGAAATCTCTCCACCGTCCACTTTTCGATGAGCAAATGGGTATTGGGATGCCGATTTTTCATTTCGCTTTCTAAGTTGCAAACACTTCTCCTACTTTCCTGATATGTCAGAGGATTGAGAGAGCGATAGGGCTCGTTGACAGAGGAGATACAGGGTCTGGTAATTGGTGCATACTTGCGGCGTCACAATTCTCCGTAGCCATTACTCTACTAGGTTGTGCTGTGACTTATAGCTTGGCAGATGATTCCGTTAATATCATGAAGATGAATATTGCGCAAAGTCAGAATAACAATTGATAGTGTCTTATTGTGATTCATTGAGTTTCAGCCGGTATAAAGAATGCTCATCAACTTTGGCGCCTTCCTTGATTGGGTTGATGCCTGTTTGCTGACACCGCAGTTTTCCTCCTACTGGATACGATCAAAAGGCAACAGAGCTTGAATTTCTCCATTTCAAGGCAGTAGGCATTCATTGCGACATTGGCGTAGACTTTTTTTACCCAAGTGCAAGAGGCACAGCAGAAGCCTAGAATGTAATGCCTGTATCGGAATTGGCTTAATTGACCCACAACGCGCACTCGTACGCATTTACGCCCGACGGACTGCGCCTATTTATAACTGACAATAGAATCCTAAAACCCGCGTCACTTGTCACTACAAAGCTATAGATACATATTATGGAGGGAAGCAGTGACCTGGCTTCAGCAGACAGTTTGCAAGCTGCATTTGAGCAATTATGCGCGTATGTTATTGATCGTTTAGAAATACGAGTCTAATACGCGAATAGTGTCAAGCGCGATGAGCTTGCGGCGAAGAACAAGTTCGTTATGCAGATGTAATACTATCGACTATTATTAACCCCATTGAACCAGAATCAAAAACGTTTATGCTCTGATTAGAGACCAGCGTGCGGCGCGCAAGGAGCTAAATGCTCAGTATGAGTAAGTGACACTCTATTGTAAACCAACTTCGGCTTTTTGATATACTCATTCAATGCAGGGCATTGCAGGAACAGATCAAGACGAAACGCAAGAAACAGAGTCACATTGCAGGGAGGGGAGGGTGAGTGTCACTCACAACCAGTTGACCGCAGACAACGTACTGATACCAGATTTCAGGATCAAGGGCATCACCATGAAGCTCGAGAAACTATGCAAGGAGCACAGCCAGGCGCTGGAAACCAAAAATGAAATGTGTGTTATCCTATCTGATTCAATAATGAGCCTCTAGTAATGATTGAAAACTACTATTCTAGACCCCTGGACAAAGCCTGCGCCCAATACTCAAAAGCATGGACTCTTGACTTCATCTCGAAAATGCGATCCTATCTCCCCCGTGAGCTCCGAGATATGATTTACGAATACCTCCTCTTCGATCACGATGACCCACATGAGGCCCTCGGACGATTCCTCGGTATCCCTGTTGAAAACATCGAATGTCCTGGAAAACCATGTCTCTGTTTTACCGGCGACGACTGGGATCTTCCTCACTACGTTAACCCTTTATATATTGGCCATGACATGTTCGTCGAAGCGGCGGGTACATTGTACAGCCTGCCTCCTGGGAAACATTTCAACCCCTTTCACGCCAATCTGGATGAACTTGAAACGATCGTATGCCATGATGCGTTCCATATTGGACTGAAACCTGCGAAACGGTTGAAGCAATTACAGCTCACAATTTATACGGACAGTTTGGTGGACCGGGAACAACGCAACATGGATCGCGAAATGCTTACCACCAAGCTCAATGTTCTTCATAAGATCATACATAAGGATGGATTCAACTTGACTGTTAAGGTAGTTTCGCGCCGACTCCGTATGGTGTTACTAGAAGATGTCGTCGAGGCTGCTGCGCCTGTTGTCAAAAGTTTGATGGAAGAAGGTATGTATGTGACAGTCACATACTACTACGACGAAAAAGATGAATACGTCTTTTTCAATCTCGAAGACGCCTTGAAGAACCCCGAGTCCAACTGGAAGAACGCTGTAATCAACTTCTTAGACGACGAAGAAGTAAGGTATTGGAAACTCCCCGTCTTACACTCTCTTCTAACATAATCGCTTAGGACGATGCAATCCTACTTGATTGCCATAGAGAATACCTCCATGAAAATGAGGAGAACTATGATCCAGCCGAATATCATGACTTCGAAGAAGAAAGAGATCCGTATAGGCATGATTCGGTTTGCTCATGTTGGAGCTGCGAGAGCAAGTATTATCGTTGGCATGGCCGTTGGCGCGGGGATTCGGAGAAGGATAGTCAGGCCAGTGAGAATGGGAGTGAATATCAGACTGCTCATCCACAATTTGATGATTAGCAAGGTACAGGTCGCGTAAGGAGTTGGAAAGTGGCAAGCTGTGTCAATCCATTTATAAAAGTTTCCGAAATAGTTTAAACTCCAGATTCACAACAAAGAACTTGAAAGAAAGCTCCCAAAAGCCACATGAATCAAGTAAGACTAGAGTACAGAAATCACATAGGAACCTGTTTGTATCAACTGTACTACGACCAAGCCAAGTAAGACAAAATCCAGGCGTCCCAATCCACTTGAATAATACGCAACACAGCCCTAGTGGGTGGCCTATTGATCATCCACCATTCAACCCTACACAAAACGCGATTATTTCCCAGAAAGGCAAGATCTCGCACTTGGGCCACCACATGAAGACAGCACGTCATGATTTAAAAAGCCTTGTAGAAAGGCGCAGGAAGATCAGAGGCAGGTTGAGAAGTGAAGTGCTCAGATAGTCCACATTAATATCTTGTGGAGAGCAATCAAGTCGTGAATAATAGTACGACATCCAAAACTTCCAAACAACCATTAAAATCAAATATGAGCAACACATAATCATAAAACTACTCATACTCATGCAAAAATGGTTCAACAGCTCGTACGCATTTGTACCCGTTTTCGACGAGTCCCGTAGAGAGTGCTCACCCAAACCCAACTACGACCTAAGGCTGGCCATCGAACCATTCCCCATCAAGACAGCGCTCTCGCCCCACCAATAAACACTCGTTTCGCCGACTATCAGTCATAAATACCACTCCTCAAACGATTTCCTACGGGGCGAAAATTATAATTATGGAGCTGGGGTGCGTGTGGCGGAGGAGAGTATAAATAGGTTAGCGTACCTGTCTTGTTTCTCGCTATGCTACGCTTTATTTCCCTTTATTCAGAGCTGAGATAATTCAAACTTGTTTCGAGTGATTGAGATTGATGTAGCTATGTCGGTGGAAGAATCGTCTATTCCTATCAGGGGAAAGAATGAATTCGAAACAATAGGTCAGAGACACCTCCTCCAACTTCTCTCGCACTACGCGCAAATTTGTCCGACCCGTATCTACGCTTCCAGCCCAATAGATCCCGACAACCTCTCCGCCGGCTTTAAGGACATTTCTTACGGAGAGTTTGTCAACGCTATAAACCATTGCGCACGCTGGCTAGCCGGGAGACTCCCTTCGTCTTTAACACCATTGGAAACAGCAGCGTATACAGGTCCGAAGGATGTCCGGTACCCGATTATTGCGTGCGCATTCGCGAAGCTGGAACGGAGATTATTGTTACCGAGTCCGACATCAACACCGTATGCTCAAGCGCATCTAGTCCGTGAAACAGGATGCAGAGCATTTCTGTACGGTGGGTCATTTAGACCTCTTGTCGAGAGCGTGGTGAAAGAGGTCAGCGAGTGGGAAGTGCCGATTATCAAAGTACCTGAAGTGAGCGAATGGTTGAAGGAAGAAAAAGCGGAAGAATGGACTTGGAACAAGACGTTTGAACAGGTGAAAAATGTTCCTTGGTTCATTGTACATACGTCTGGCACCACGGGTTTGCCCAAGCCGGTCCCGTATACGCATCAGATGATGACGTCGTTTGATGCAATGAGATTGATGCCGGAGTCGAAAGGCGATTCTTTTGAGAGTTTGGTGGGGGGTAGGAGGTGGTATACTCCTTTGCCCGCTCTGCACGTGAGTCTTCCTTGCGTCTCGGGCCGCTATTCGCTGATTCAAAGAATGCTAATTGTTTGTAAGATGGTGGGCATGTTTGTCTCTTTGCAATTTACTACTTTTCTGGATGCTATTGCTGTCTTTGGGCCGCCAGATAGTACGAGTCCAGCACAGATTAAAGATGTTTTCGGCTTTGGAAAATGTCAGGCAACTGTTCTGCCGCCCCTACTCATGGACGCTCTTGCGGCGGATCCACTTGGACTTGAAGCTCTTAAGGGCCTCGACCTCGTTGTGTTTGGGGGCGCGCCGCTGTCTAGGCTCACAGCGGAGAAGTTGCTCCCTCTAGTTCGCATAGTACCCGGATTTGGTAGTACAGAAGCTGGCTTTTATGCAAAGATCCTGACAGGGGATGACTGGGAGTATCATACTTTCCGCGAGGGCACTGGCATTACCTTTAAACAGATTGAAGAAGATGTGTACGAGCTTGTCTTTGAGCGCAACCCGGAATTCGCCCGCTGGCAGCAGGTGTTCATGGTGTACCCGAACCTGGACACGTTCCGAACCGGCGACCTGTGGGTTGAGAGCAAGTCGAGGCCCGGCGCTTGGAAAGTAGTCGGTCGAAGGGATCATTTGATTGTGTTCAGCCACGGGCGGAAGATGAATGCGCTTGTGGTGGAGATGGAGTTAAGCCGATGCCCAGGCGTAGCAGGCGTGGTGGTGGGAGGAGAAGGAAGGCCCCGACCATTTGTGTTAGTGGAATGGGCCAATGACGAAGACGACAGGGATACCAGACTGAGTCAACTATGGCCTGCGACTGAGAAGGCTAATGAGAGATGCGCAGAGCTGGTCAGGGTGGCTAAGGAGTTGGTGCTGTTCACGACCCCGGAGAAGAAGCTGGCGAGGAATGTCAAAGGCGGACCGATAAGAAGGGCAAGCGAACAGCTTTTCCAGGCAGAGATTGAAGAGTTGTATGCTGTTGAGAGTGTATGATGGTAGTCGCCGGTCGATTCTATACTTAGCACACAGTATAATATGTGAGAAAATGTAGTTGGTGACGAGTTCACGTATTTGGTAGGAAGGAGTATTGATTGCAAAAGATTTTATTGAGTGAATGGCCGAAAATGGATATGGACAATAATCTCATAGCTTTGGCATAGGATTTCGACCAAGCCTGTTGTAGATAAAATGGAGATGCAAGTGTGAGTGTGAGTGTGAGTGCGAGATCGAATCGGGAGCGATGACATGCCAGCTGCTCCACCCTCCACTCGAGCGTGCATTGATCACTGCCACCCAGCCTTCAGTTTCTCCACCGCCTCGCCTTCTGCAACCACATCAGCATACTTTGCGTTCAAGTCGAAGATGTTGGCATCGTGAATCGCCGGCGAGCGGTCACCGCAGGCCTCGCTGACAACCCTAGTAGCGACGGGTTAGTCTAAGTACAGTCCAGTCTATTGCAGCTACTAGAAAGGTGACGTCTCTCTGATCGCAGTGCCAAGCCTTACATTGGACGAAAACCTAGACACATCGCATCCAGCGTCGAGGCCCTCACACATCCACTCGTACTCACGCCGCAGATGACCAATGTGTCGACACCCTTTAGCTGGAGACGCGTGCTGAGGTCGGTCGCGAAAAAGGAGCTCGGATACCGCTTCGGAATCACAAGCTCGCCCTCCCTAGGTTCCAGCCCGGGCACCCAGCTCTCCAGCCCCGACTCATTGCCCTTTTGGAATATCGTCAGAAGAGGCGCCTTCTTGAAAAAGATGCCACAGTCGCTCATGTCTGGCTCCGTGTACTCGACTCTGGTCCAGATCAGGGGCACCTTTCCCTCGCGCGCAGCAGCAACAAGACGGCCGATGGACGCGGGCGCCGCTGCCGAGGCGGGGTTCGACGAGGTATCCAGAGGCGAATCTTTCTGCCAGTAGGCATTGCAAACATCGATGAGCAGCAGCGCGGGCTTGCTTCCCCAGCCGATCTTCCCCGCAAAGCCGGAGCTTACATAACTATTGTACTGTTCGTGGTTGTCGGGAGCCATGTGTACGAGCGCTCAGCGTCGGTCCAGATAGAATAAAGAGTGTCAGTCGGGCACGACGATTGAAGAGCGGGATGGCCACGCCATTGTTCCATCTTATACCTATCAATCATATCTACGTGTGGATACGCAATCAGCATGCGCCGAACGCAGTGTTGACTGATTGATACTGTGCCGGATAGCAGAAACACGCGAGATCGGAGAGACACCATGAGCCCCAGGCCACAGACCGCACAGGTGCCGCTCGCCGCTCTTTCAGAGGCCGCGCCTCCGGCTACTTACTCCCGAAGAGGATCATAGCCAGCGGAACATCATTCGACCGATCCTCGGTAATCGGTCATCATCTATGCGTGACCTGGGCATCTTAACTCGGGAGTCTGTTTCTACTTGAGAGATGCTTTGATCCAACGTCAGTCGGAACCGCTTGCTGACTTGTCAGTCGAGTCGCTGATATCTGGTTGCTGTGCCGCCGCTTCCATTCACACATCCGACCCTTCTTGGCATCATGATCGGACTTCCCCACCAGGCCGCGGGGACCGAGTCTCCCAAACCACCTCCCAGCCCGGTAGTCACTATGGAACCAAGAGAAGGGAGAATTGGAAATGCGTTTGCATGCGAGAGGTGTCGAAAGCACAAAGTACGATGCGTCCCATCCGAGGCCGCTGGCATCTGCCAAAGGTAAGTTCCTAACCACCGCATCGTCGGGCTCGGCTTAACACGTGCTCCAGATGCCAGAAGGCTCGGGTTGAATGTATCGAGCATGTTGCACGACGACGGCCAGCAAAACACAGGACAGTTGGACAGACACCAAACCGAGTGGCTGAATTAGAAAAAAACCTGGACAAGTTGTCCGCTCTGGTAACCGCGACATCTGCGCCCAACTCACAACCTACGCCTACACTGCCACCGGTAACCGCTTCCCCCGCTCAGATCTCTGAGTTATCTCAAAGAACTCCAACGTCTGCTCCACCTGCTTCCTCGGCTCTTCCTCCGTCTGTTCCGAAGAGCTCAATTCTGCCAGCGCCCAGGTCGTCCCCTGACTCGGCACTCTCCTTTTGGGAGTCGATCAATGAAACGATATCCGGACTAGGCCGTCTGGATCCTGTAATTCGATCTATCAGTGTGCTCCACATGCAGATGTTGCTAGATACTTACCGAGTTATGGCGGACTTTTTCCCATTTGTTACACTGCCCAAGGATGCTTCTTACCCGGACTTGATACAGCACCGACCTATGCTGATGTTTGCTGTCCTTACTGTAGCATCATCCGATTCCGTCTTATTGCAATTGACTCTAAGTCGAGAGTTCCGGAAGGTGATCATGATTAAGATCATGCAGGGGGAGAAGAGCTTGGACCTTTTGCAGGGCCTCTTGGTCTTCATAGCCTGGCACCATCACTATATGGATTCGCAGGCTGTGTCTATCCATATGCTTCTGCAAATGTGTGTGGGTATCGCCGGCGATCTCGGTCTGGATAGCATTTCCCCCATTACGAAGAGTCCACTACAAAAGGAAGATCCTCGAGACAGGGAGGCTAAAAGAGCGTACCTAGGCTGCTACTACCTAGTCTCCAACGTTGGCCTGATGGAGACAGGTAAACCCCGTTCCATGTCATATTCGAGTACACTTCGTACCTATGCTACGGATCTAGCTTCCACTTGGGAGCATCCATCCGACGCGATTCTGCCTATCTTGATCGATACATGCCAATTCATGGAAGATGTTGAAGAAACACTTCGCAATCAGTCCGAGCAGGCACTGGTAGCTCGCTCTCAACTCAAGCGACTTGGGGATAAATGGGATCATCTCAGGCTTGCATCAAAACTGCAAGCTAATGACTTCAGTGAGTTTATCCTCGAATTGTTCTCCAGTACATCCATGCTAATGAACCTCCAGAAACCCTTCAGTGGATACAGTTGGCAGCAAAAGTATATTTGTACAATATCGCTTCGTCTCTCGATCTTCCCGATCGCGAAAGCACGCCGTGGGCATCCGGTTTCCAGCTTTCTATGCGCATAACTTGCCTGCGGTCTATTGAACAATTCCTCGACAATAGCATGAAGCTCTCATCGACTCAATATGGACTTCTTTCAGTAATCGACTGGCTGAACCTCATTTCCACACTTACTACGCTCAGCAAACTCGCTCTTCACACATCTCAAATGCCAGGTTGGGATCCGGCTGAACTCCAACTCGCCAAGACGTTCGAATACTTCCGCGATCAATTATCTACTCAGATGCCTCGGCCCCGTGACTCCCAGGAGAAAAATGAGGATACTTTTGAAAGATTTCGCCGAATCACAAATATCATGAAGTCGACATTGAGGAACGCGCCCGGTCGTGCAAGTCCTAATGGTTCTACTTTCGAAATCGCAACCGGCTCAGGTCGTACGATATCATTATTGCAAGAACTTCCACTTCCAAAGCCAAATGGTATGGTAAATGGATCTGAAAAGCTCCCAACACCGTGGAAAGTCCATTCCCATTTGGATGTCCGCAGTACGGATTTTCCATGGAAATTCTTGATGGGAACCGTTTGAAAAAACCAAGATCTTTAAGCTTTGCTTGAGGCATAGAGCCAATTATTCGCGACATATTCGCGGCATTCAAGCTCGGGTTCAGCTTCAAACCACATAGAAGTCTTAAGTAGGAAAGGCTTCTGCTGCTCTGCCTCTGTTCATCTGCTTACGCTCAATGGTGGGTTCCTGGGCCCTGTTGGCGTAATAGAGAGCCGGTGTGCACCATCTGGAATTCATTTGCGTCATCAGGCCATCCAGGATGACCTTGGCGTTTACCGGTGAATGCCCTCGTGTTGAGTATGTAGGCACTTTTCAAGGCTGACTGGCCCGACGCGGGGTAGTTCGATGTCTTCATTCTGGCTCCCCCAAACTCCCTGCCACACCATCAGGTATGCGATTAAGCTACCAGCAAAATTCTCATCTCCTTCACATACTGGTTGGTCTTGCGCATATCATGACATGAATGGTGTCAAGCGCGGTGGCGTGCTTCATTTCCCTCTGATTATACCCCCTATCTGTTCATATACTTTATCGTAAATAGTCAATGCACATCTTGACTAGCTCGTCTACTGATGAGCTTATACTGCTCCCCTACATGCATATCTCGGCCTTCAGATTGGCGTCTGCATCATCAGCTAACTGGTGATGACTTGGTGAATCAAGGCCGCCAATCATTAATTGATGCTTACACAGGTCGCCGATTGTTTTGCGCCATGAGTGAATCACACGACTGTTCTTTATATGCACAGCCCCTCCAGTGCCAACAAATCAACGGCTTAAATAAAGTGCATCTCTACCTTGTAGAACAGACAAAGATCTAGCGCCATATATCAAACGCAGTTGATACTTGCATGAAGCAATTTGAGCGGGTTCAAGTGCATGATCGATAGTAAGCGTCTTGCACACCGGAAGCTCTCGCAACACATAAGCTAACCAACCTGTTTAAGTCCATGGGTCCATCCTTGCCCTGGTATACAATTCATATAAAGACCTGAAGACACATTCTACAAGTGTACCTCTATACCAACCCGCACCCACCCACACACTCCTCAAAATGGGCTGCGCCTCGTCGAAAAGTTCGGACTCTGGGGGTGCTATTCATCCTGTCACGGATCGTGGTCGACGTGGCAGCGGAGCCGGGCATCATTATGGCGGGTATACGGTTGGAGGAGGGGATGGAGGCGGAGGTGGCTGGAGTGGTGGTGGAGATGGGGGTGGAGGGGGAGGAGGAGGCTGTTGATTTTGGAGGGCGGGCTTTTGTAAGGTGAAGTTGTGTGAATGATGAGTATTTTTTTTTTAGGGTAATAGGTTTGTTATTATGGGGGTTGAGTTTGTGAGGCTTGGTTGCTGGGGGGTTAGTAGTGTTGTGTTTAAGCAAGTATGTGGTTTGACGACTGCGGAGATAGTGATCTCAATCTGCACTTGATGGTCAACGGCAATTCTTCACTGAAGGCGTTTGCGCAGCGCTCGTGGTTCTTCTATAGCTACCCAAATTGCGATTTCGCGTTACGATCATGACCTCTGGCTCTATAACTAGACACTGTTTTCGTTGCTATGCTCTCTTCTTCCACTGTCCGCCAACGCCCTCGCTGCCTACCGTGCGTGAACAATATTTATCATCCTAATACAAGCACCTTCCCTACTTCATATAATAGCGTAGCTAGCCCCTTAGCGAGCGCCACAACAAACCGCCTAGGAAGCTGCCTGTTCTTACTGCACTAAAATTTGACTTACTCCTCCCAAGCGTATTAATAGAACCTCTTATCTTCCTAGAAGAGATAGAAACATAAATTGAAATTGAATAGCCGAGTTTCCTTTCTCTCTTCATAGCTAACTGTTGTATTCAAGTTATACTCATATAGTATAGTAGAGCTACTCATTACTATCATAGTTACGTGACACGCCCTTTCTTTGATAATACCCTGACCGACCTGCAACCAGCACCGAAGTGCTAACCTAAGGTAGTTACTAGTAGTCCTGGCAAAAATAGTTTTTACTATTAAATCTATTATTCTTATATATCGAAAATTACTATCTTACTTCTTTATTTTGAATGTTCATACATGGCTTGAGTATTATTTCAAAAAAGTATTTATTTAAATAAGAGGCTGTCAAAGGTTGTAATATTAAGTAGAGAGGGGTCTCTTCTTCTATACCTGTGCTGATCATGTGCGAGCTTTGCCGCAATTCCAGGTGCAGCCAGTCCTCATGTGCCCTGCCAGGACAGCAATATGGCGCATGCACTACAGAAGTAGCTGTTCTAGGCCATATCCTCCTATTACATGGCCTGTGGAATACTTTTGGCAAGCCACGATGCATCATACACCAATCAAGTCTCAACACGATAATAGGGACGATAGCGAAATCCAATCGAGTGACTAGGCAGCCACGAATGGTCCTCTTTCAGGCTCTTTGCATAGCCCGAGTGGCGGTGTGGGTGTGGGTTAGTTGTTATATCTTACCAGTTGAGGGCTGTTGGATCTGATATTTGAAGTGCATGTGTGTTTATGAAATTCTTTTCTACAATGTCGCAAATTCGACATTCGATAGAGTTAAACAAACTTCACCCGACAGCCAATGACAATTGCAATTCCACTACTTCTACTCTGGGAGGCGAAGAACTGACGCAGAGCCGTCACTCATACCATGGTGGTGACGATACTCGCCGGAAGTCTCCAGTCGATGCATTTCGCGAGAACGCATTATCAAGACTCGGATCTTGCTTCGGTGACGAGCAACCTTTGACAATTGCTCGAATCATCATGAAGTTACAACACACGAAAATCACACAGTGCTGCTCAAGATCTTGGAGCTGTTGCTTCCAGGGCGACAGGTCTGATTTTTTAGCTTCCACAAAGTGGTTATGATTCTCGGCTAGCTATCCGGAGATAGCCTATCTACTAGATGAGCTTGCAAGGAAGAAAGTCGAAGTCGGAAATCTGTTCGAATTCTCTAGCCCTGCGCAAACGTACCGACTTTTGACAGCACTGCCTTCATGGACTTCCCAAATGGCGCAGAAACTCGCGGTGTCACCTTCTGATCCACGCTGGGCTGAGAAAACAACGAAGGTTCGCGTATGCGTAGAAGAGTTCGAAGAGGCTTGGATGCGCTTGAGGTCGATGATGAACGATATCGACCTAGTTTTCAAGCCGTTCCTCAATGAGATTATTGAAACTATGGACAGAGTGGAGAGCCACCTTCAACAAACACTAGTGGAAATTCACTGGCGTGAGGAAGCAATAGAGGAGGCTCTATATGGTAAGTATCCTGTCGCAATATGAATAACGCATGGTAACCTCCGAATAGCGCGTATTGGAATGGACCCTCCACATTTCGACGGCGATAATATTACTGATGAGAGATTCCTCCCTCCAAACCCCTTCTATGAACCTCCTAAGCCACCTCCTAGGCCGAGAAAGCGCTTCATGAGGGCCCCGCAATCTCTATCTTTTCCAAAAAGTGTGGTATGGAAATGGAAGAGATTTCAGAGTTATCTCGGCAGAGAAAGGACAGTGATTATTCTAATGGGCTTGTTGTGTACAATCGGCCTTGTGGCAAGTATTATCGCGGTCTACCAGTGCACCGCGGTGGATAGTCTCCCCGTCGTAGACAGCAACTTCTGGTCTTCATTTTCGCAAACGAATATGGTATCGCCGCTATTTATTCTGTCATCATACCGCAGCTGCAGGGCGGTGGCAGCCCCGTTCCAAGAGAATGGCAATGGTCATTCAAGTTACTCCTTCTAACTAGCGTCGCAATTGCTTTAACAGCTACAGTTGTATATCCGTGGCATAGTCGAACAAGTATATTTGCTGCGTTTATATCAACCTTGACACAGCTAGCTGTCACTCTTCAGACGATTTTAGGGTCTCGGAGGGAAATAAATAATCTAGAAATGGAGGTAACTGCCCTCAGAAGTAAAAGATAAAAAGTAGTATATACAAATGTATCGTTGTAAATCCCACTATTCTATGATACTTGACCCTAATTGTAACGGTTTTCCTCCGGCAACCTGGCATCACAAGGAGTCCTTAAGATTGTATATAATCCATGGTAAGGAAGCTAATAAGACGAGGTAGGCATATATCTCTTAGTTTTCTTTTTTGGGCTATGGGACATATTTAAGATAGTAGGTGTGTGTGATTATGATTGATTATCTTCGGTGGTTTTGGACGGCATTTTATTTGTGGGTGTTTGGTGACGGAAGGTAGCCGTCTTGGTGTGTAGGAGGGACAGGTACTTAGTGTAGGTGGAATTTTTATCTGATATGAGATGCAGAATAAGTATTTGGGCGAGGTGAAATACTTCTTCGTGACTTTTGTCACTTTTTGATCAACTTCGTAGAAATAAGGAATCCACGTATGCATGCCACAAATCTCGTCAAACTTGTGTAATCTACACATTGGCAATTCTTCTTATCGACATGACGTGCTCACAAACATGAATGGATTTATTGACTCCTAATATGCTCTTCTTTTCCCTTATGCTAACCGGAGATAAGACCTTCTGAGATGCCGTAAGATGGTGTCTTAGTAGTCAGACTGTGTTTGTAAGCAGCGTCTCGATTATATATATAGACTTGGCTGAGCACGCAACATGTGTAAGGCGTGTAGCTCGTATAGGTCATACAAATGGGTGTTAGCGTCGGGGTTTCTTCCTGTTGATTATGTTGCTATATAGTATAGGTTTGGGAGGTAGACGTAGAGTGGAAATCGCGTAAGATCATCACACTTTCTTTGCGCTCTGCTACTAGGCCGATTTGTTTTGATACGATAAGGAACATATAAAGATTTTCCCTATAGAACGGACCACGCTCGCAATAAACATACCGTTGACACCTCGAGTTCTAAAATTTCTCACATACACAAAACGTCCTCGATCCCCCCACACAATGGGCTGTGGCTCAAGCAAGGAAGACCAACCGTCAAAACCCCCGCGAGTATTCGCTGCAGGAGGTCGTATTGTTGAAGGAGGCCATGATGGCGGTAGAGCCGGGCATGGATGGTATGATGGGCATCACGGACACCATGGAGGGGATGGCGGTGGAGACAGTGGAGGCGGTGGGGGTGATGGGGGAGGTGGAGGATAAATGCGATGTCGAGGGGAGTCAGAATGGTAACGGAGGCTTTTTTGGTCGAGAGAAAGGTTCAGAGATTGTGAGGAGGTAAAGCTTCGTTACTTTGGAGAATGGATGTTACGGATTTAATGATGGCAATTTGAGAGTAACCGTGGTACTTACCACAGTTTCGAGCCAAATCTAGGAGTTACCAATGGTATCTATAAATTTATACTACTCCCCTCAACAGAATCTCTCCATTTGTCTCAAAAAATCTACCAATCTGCTGAAGGATTTTCAAATGGCAAGTATAAAAAAGCAGAAGCCAGACCAGAATCCAACACCCTTACAGTTAAATTCCAACTTCCCAACTCTTCCACCCAACCGCTAATTTTCACGAACCCTCGTCTTTAAAGAAATAAACCGCAAAATGGGCTGCGCTGCAAGCATATTCGCAAAGCGAACGAAACCCGCGCCCAAAGAGCCTATCAAACACCGATTCTACGGGGCAATCGGCGACTTCAACTGCTACGGAATAATCCAGGGAAGCTCTTCCACACCCAACATCGCACGTATCATGGAGGACCTTATGTTTGCGTTACAAGAGGAGTGCGATAAGCCTGGAAACGAAGACCTCGCGGATGCGGTGATTGGAAATGAGATGATTACGATGACGGTGGAGCCTATGCCAGGTCCAGGACGACGGTAAAGAAGTATGGTGAAATCGATACAGATGGCCTGTATAGATTTGCGAAAAAGAGACGCCGGTGGATGACGGTTGAGGTGAGGGCTGTATCTGGAAATTTGGAATTTGTATCCATGGAACTGTGGATTACAGCCATAGATGTAGCCTTAAAGTCTTACTCAACCGTCTTCCTCTTTGCATCCCGAGGACAGCTTTCTCAACACCCCAACATATTCTCAGATATTAGAATTCAAAACAGTGCGCCTGGCATAATTCAAAACCTTAAACCAAAAAAACCCTGCGTTCTATCACTGAACATCCCAACACTACACTCTTCTAAAGTCAATCAAATAATGGGCTGCTCCGCCAGCAAGCCCGCCAGTCGATCGAAGGATGCTAGTCGAGCCAAAAGCGCTGGCCGAAATCACCATAACGGAATAATGAGTGCCTTTAGCTACAATGGAGGGCACCATGGAGGATCGTACGGAGGTGGAGGAGGGCACTGTGGTGGCGACGGTGGAGGCTGTGGAGGTGGTGCTGATGGAGGAGGGGGATGTTGTTAAATTAGGAAGAGTGGTGACCGATCAATGATATGCTAGACGTCTTGAACTGTTCGGGTTAAGCATATGTAATTATCCATCTGGATCTGCGTTGTTGCAGCGGAGCGATATGAAATGATATTCGTGAGCTTTGCATTCATGTTTCGAACGGTCAGTCTTTTCTATAATTGCGCACTTTTGGGTGATGGTTTACGGAATTATTTCATGGCTTCCCGAATCAGGTTGTTGTACGGAAATACAAGCGAAATATTCATGTCATGAAGATTTCCGCATGAATCTAATCGCTTCCAATCATCCAACTCTACAGGTCCGAACTACCGCTCCCTTGTAGATGTGCTGGCTATTGCATTGGCAAAACAGTACACAGGCCTTGAGCCGCTACCGTGGTCGCCGCCGGAACGACAATAGTGGAGGATGTGGAGTGGTTGTCGAAAGACACTGCGGACGGAAATATTCTGGGATGGTGGCGACAAAATATGATACCCTTTCCGAATGCAAAATTAAACCACCATATGGCCAATGAATAAGGTATTCAAATAGAGAATGCGATGGAGACTTCATAAAATACAGAACGAGGATCGTGCCTTGGGAACTGCCATTCCAGTATGAGATGTGACGCTTCACGCAGAGCCATTTGTCGTCAACATGTACCCGTTCTCTTCGCGCGGATGATGCGTTACGTTCGTATCGAGTCGATATCGCAGTAGTAATACCTTTCGATGACAGTCAGCGTCAGACACATACTCGCAGGCAAACCAATGACCTACAAATCGCATGCTAGGCCATTGTTTAGGTTGCTACCTGGAAGAAGTCTTTATTCTTCATGCGTTTTCTAGATCTCATCTCTCGCCTCTCTCTACTGTGGTGATGTTTGGTAATGAGTCCCGCAATTGCTTTTTATCCTTCTCCGTTGCGACAAGCCCCAGTTTCTCTTCAGCTCTGTCCGACAGGAATTGAGCAATGCCGGCATAAGCCATGATTCCCACGCCGATGAAGATGCGCGTTTTGGGAGGAATACCCTTGTACCACCTGCCTATATATTAGCATGAGCTATTCCGAAGAGTTATTGCGGGTATACAGACTGCCAGAGAGCCATTGCGAGAGCGGGTGTGGAGCGATGAAGGGCGCATTGGTCAAAAGAACCTCCGCGGTGAAGAAGGGGACCGGGTGCCAAGAATGCCATCATTTCTCGCGGGCTCCTGGCCGTACCAACCACCAACCACCAACACGGCACCGCTCCCAACCACTTAAGAGCGGGACCGCCTCCTTTCCGCCGCCTAGGGTTGCATTTTCGCAGCCTCTCCCATCCTCTCTCCCCGTTTGCGCTCGGCATCGGTGTCGTTTGGTTCTGACATGCCAGTGCTCAATCCGAACCTCCTGGACTCTGTCAATCTCCCAGATCGCGTGGACAGATGCGGCCTCTACTTGCGCCCGAAATCTGAGCCAATCTAGCTGTCATTGGCTTCTATTATCCTTCCGATTCTTTCCCGGTATACGACGATGCCAGGCTTCCGCCGCTGGGGCAAAGCCAAAGTTCAGCAGAACCCTGAATCAGCATTCCAGATTCTCGCCGCTATCCTCGTCGTAACGCTATACGTTCTTTTCAAAGAGTTCCAATATGCATCGCTCAGCACATCATTCAGCCGTTCCACCTACAACATACCCATACAGAATGGAACTTCTAGTGAGGGGTTGGGTAAAGCGGACCAGCGCAAAGCGGAGAAGGTCCGTGAAGCTATGAGGCACACTTTCTGGAGATATTACGAGTATGCTTGGGGCTGCGATGACATATTGCCTGTTTCTGGCGGCAACTCTACATCGAGAAACGGCTGGGGCGCTTTTATCGTCGACTCGGCGAGCACATTGGCCTTGATGGAGCTGTGGGACGAATTGGCGCATTCCGTGGAACATATTCTCTCCATCCACTTTAACGTCGCCAAAGACCTCGTGGACCCCTTTGAGACGACAATTAGATATCTAGGGGGGCTAGTATCTTTGATAGATCTGTACGATGCAGGCTTGATACCCGACGAGATTATCACAGAGGACGCGCGCGACGTCATTCTAGACCAGGCAATTGCTCTCGCAGACAAACTCGGACCCGCATACGACTCCCCAACTGGGATGCCTTTCCCCCGCGTTGATTTCAACCTCTCAAAGGGTGTCCCAGATCCCCCGTCTCTGTACATAGACCATCCTGAGAAGCCACAGTATGAGAACCCTGTCATCGGTCCCGCGCGGGCCGGATCCTCGATTCTTGAGAATCGAGTACTCACCAGATTGACTGGCAACCCAATCTACGCGGCCAACTCAACCAAGGCGTGGGCTCCAATGGTATGGTCAAAATGGATCACCCCGTTGGAGGGAATGGTTGACGCCCCTATTGATATAGTCACCGGGGCACCCGTGGGTCGAGAAAGACATTGGGATGGTGGACATGATTCATATTACGAGTATCTAGTGAAGATGACAATCTTAGCACCGCCATCAGATCCTTATCTTTCTGATTACAAAGATCGATTTCTCGCAGCCGCATCGTCACTCCGCAATTCTCTGGCCTCCCGCTCCGCGCCGGCTCCCGGCCACACTATGCAGCATCTCTATATTGGTCGCGAAAATGGCAAAGAGTACCAGAATCGTCAGGGCCACCTCGCTTGCTTTGCCGCGGGAAGTCTTCTCCTCGGCTCCCAGTTCTATTCTGTTCCACAACTGCAAATCTTTGCGCTCGCTCTCCTGGAAGGATGTCATCATTCATATGCATCCACCCCTTCCAAGATAGGCCCAGAAAACTGGTCCTGGATCCCAAAATTTGGGTACGGTGATCCTATGTATACTCCGCGTACAGAACGGCAAAAGAAAGAATGGTCCGAATCCGGATTTTGGAGCACCGACGCGACTTACAAGGGTCGACCAGAGTACGTCGAATCTCTATTTTATGCCTGGCGCATCACGGGCCAGCAAAGATACCGCGATTGGGCTTGGGAAGCTTTCTCAGCTATGGAAGAGCACTGCAAAGCTCCGTACGGGTACGCCCAGTTGCGGGATGTATATAGGCCGAAACGCGAAGACTGGAAAGGCAAAGAAGAGGAGCGGTGGATAGACATGCAAGAGAGCTTTTGGGCGGGCGAAACGCTCAAGTATTTATACCTTACATTTAGCAAAGCCGACCTCGCCAGTTTGGACAACTGGGTGTTTAGTACGGAGGGCCATCCGTTTAGGATTATCAGATGATGTTACAGGCGTAATGGAGAAAAGGCCTCACAGCCCTGGACGATATCCACCCTACCAGAAGATGGCATTGGAGACTGGATTAGAAGGGAATGCCCGATAGAGTGCTCGAAGTCGGTCGAACCGATATCTGGAAGCACGGCTCCCTGAGGAAGAGGACGGCACTGGTCTCCGCACACCGTCCTATGATATGTTGCATGAGTGTTGAAATGCTGGAGTTGGATTTGGACTTTGCGAGCGTGGATATGATTTGCAATCGCAAGAGAGAGAGATATTGGTATTATTTTTAAGCCGCAAATGATACCCTGTTATGCATGCTTCCCAGATGATAACTCCCGCCGAACTGCCATGGCCCATAAATGCAAATTAACTATATACAATGATATGGATTAAAGTTTGTCGTAATGTGATGCTTCATGATTTGCCCGCCCATATCTTCGCCAGTCCACCGGCGCTGACGCTCAGACTTAGACTTAGCTTTAGACCTCTAGCTTGGGCTTTGAATTCCTGTGTGTGGTCGCCCCAGTCCCGTCGTAACTCTGCTTGTCGTTGCAGGTTACTCGGGCGTCTTTGCGGCGGCACATTTTCTCTTTGCGTCCCGATGTTATCTCTTCGCATGTCACTACTCCACTGAATACCACTCTCCCTCGTCCCCGCACTTTGTCTCCGTCCAGACGCTCCCGTCAACCTCCTCTCCAATCCACCCTTTTCCCCCCGCCTCTCTCCCTCCTTAATATCCCTTAAAAGCGGTGCCCTCATCGCCTCCAGCGCCGCAACCTGCTGCTGCGGCAAAGTATCCGACAAGACGGTCCCGTTTCTCGAAAGCGCCACAAAGCACTGATACCGATACGCATGCAAGACGATATTCAGCACCTCCTGAATACCCTTCTCCTGCGAGCGCGAGAACTCGAGCATTGACGAGACAGTCCTGTAGTACGGGAGGTCCCACACCGCAGCGTGTTTCTCCGTCAACAGCACGAAATTGTCGTCTGCGCCGAGCGCCACAAGACGCGGTCGATCGGACCAGGTGCCGGATTTGATGCGGGATTGGAGCGCTGTGAGCAGTCGCGCGGGGAGGTTCATCCAGAGGTATGCGGAGGCATCGTGGACGAAGAAGGAGGTGTTATACGGGCCAAGTGTGAGGCGGAGTTTGGGGATGTTGCGGAGGAGGCGTTGGGACGTGTCTACGGCGTAGATGAAGTCGTTGAGTTCCTGGGGGAGCCCGTGGCTTGTTATGTGGTCGGCGCCGGCTTTGTCGCGGTAGGTGAGGAGGAAGGAGTCTGAGAAGCCGAGGGTCACGTGGTGGATTTTGGAGAGTTGGGGGGAGGTGAGGAGGGTGGTGAGTTTTGGGGGGAGGCGGGTGCTACGTCAGTGGTTAGTTTTTTGGTCATTTGTTATTTGTTTGTTGGGTTTTGGGCTTTTTTTGTCTTGTTTAATTTGGACAAGGTAAGGTGGTAAAGGGTAGGTGTTTTGGGTGTCGTACTAGTGTTGATATGAAGGGCTTTGGAAGAAATGGGAACCCCGTTGGCCAAAAGTGAATGTTGCGTCACACATAATGTCTGCGATGTCGAGGGCCACCGATCGGTAATGTGGCCGTGGTCTCCGCGCAAACGGACTGTGTAGCAGAGTTACTCGCGAGTGGGGGGTGGCGCTACTTAAAACATGGACGAAGATGAGTGAGAGGGAGAGCAGAGGAAATAATAAGGCGAGGTTGGGCGACAACGTTGACAGTTTGATCGAGAGATGGCCTACCTTCACTCGCCAAGCCGATCGGGTCCAGGGTTGAACCAAGGAAAGCTACCAGCACAGCAAGCGTTGGCCGGGCATAAACAATGCTCATGTTAACCTTTTTGCTCTTTTTATGCAGACGCCACTGCTGTTAATCGTGGGTTATTTTATCTTGCTCCTCTGCCCCGCTGCGCACTCTTTAGAGTAAGTGGTGTTGGTATTCATTGTGTGCTGGCGTCGATTGCGGGTGACGTCATTGTATTGTGACCCCAAAACAAACCAATTACCATTACCACCTACATCCCGGCATGAGCGCGGCAGCAACATCTAGCAACACGTCTTTCTTTTCCTTTGGGCTCGATGACGGGTTTATTTCAAAGAGTTTCGAAGGGCTTCGATAGTATGATCTTCTTCTTTTCTTCCTCTTTTCGGCAGCCACCTTGTTCCTCTTGGGCGTGTGTTTCCTAACACTAACGATCTAGTCGAAATCTACCCCCAGCTCTACAAGCTCTCATCACTGGCGGCAGTGTCACAGACGTTCACTGGGCCTGTCTAGGTCCACTCCCCGAGTCCTGGATCCTCAGCTTCAAAGACTCGGGGGGGAAGGATAATCTAGGGTGGGGTAGTTCAATCCCTCAGCGGCTGCAGAATATTCTGTCCAAGACTTTGCCGTCACCGCACCTACGCGCTTTCCTAGGGCCAAGGGATTCATTTATTGCGTGGAGTCCGAGTTTCGTTCGATGGGCGAATCTACCAGCTAGTTTGGACGACTCGTTGCAGTCGTGGCTTACGCCCTCGGGGTGGAAGTCGGGGCCTCCGAGAGTTGCGACGTGGGGTCCTGAGGATGCCTTTTTTGCTATGAGTGAGTATGGGGATGTGGTGTACCGGGTGGGGAATGGCGACGGGGAGATGTGGGAGATTTACAAGGAGACGGTAGAAGAGTGGAAGTCTGAAAAGGGGTTTGCGTGGAGTGAAGTAGCAGTAAGTATTTCCCTAACATGTCTTGCGACACTCTCCGAATAATCGCAACGGGATGGCGAGAAAGGGGAGAGATATTGACGGTTTGAATAGTACATAGCCCTCGACTCCACCATGTCCGATCAATTCATCGCCATCCGAAACGACGGCACTTGGGCCGGTTCCATCGACGACATCAACGAAGAAGCCCTCCAAGCCTTCGCCCTCAACTTCTTCGCCCGCGCAAAAACAAAGTCTAAGTCAAAACCCGCACCAGGCTCCCACCAAACCAACGGCAATACAGCAGCAAACCCCACCGACACAGTCCCCGACGCAGCAACCCAAGCCCTCTACGAAGAATGGTCCAAAGCCACCGCCCTCAAATTCGCCTCTGCCCTTGCCGCCAACGGCTCAAAAGCAAAGAACCCCCGAAAACTACAAATCCGCTCGCAAGCAAATCCCCAAAAAGCAGGGCCCACGCCCTCAAAACCACCCACAATCCCAACCGTCGGCGCAGGCAAACTTCTCACCAGCTTCCCCTACCTCCCCACTTCCATAACAACATGTTCACTGCCCTTGTGCGCTATGACCAAAGGCGATCCCAATAGTATCCGTGCTTGTAAACACGATGTCGAGAGGCTACTAAAAGCGAGTGGATTATATAGTTACGAGTGGTTACGGCAGGAGCGGTTGCGTTGGCATCCGGACCGGTTTGGAAGGTTGTGTGATGAGGGGTGGAGGGAGGAAGGGAAGAGGCTTGCGGAGGAAATGTTCAAGATTATCGATGCACTTGTTGAGGAGATTGGGAGTGGGGCCGGGAGGAGGAAAGGGGCATGAGTTGGGTTTGGTCTGGTCTCGTTTGATAATGATTGAAGCGATGTTTGGGGCTGCATTAGAATAGTTATACCCGAGCTTTTGCCATTTCGTCATGAGTCTTTTAGCAAAGATTTTGGGTTCTTCATTAGGATTGAGAATTAATTTGTTCGTGAAAGCCAGACGAAAGACTTTCGCATGAGACCTGCGCATATCGAATCGTATGAGTGAGGAAGGCAAATAGATTTTATTTCATGCGCTGTTTGAATCATTTGGGATTAGGAAGACCTGTTGTAAGAACTATAGTTTGGATCTTTGCGATGGTTTCGGTTGCAAAAGCGGATTTGTGGTAAACGTGATGATGGTGATAGTGTTGGTTTTGATTAACATCTAGGGGTTCTGGAAGTGGCCTTAGATATTTTCATGTACAAATGAAAGTATTTTCTGCTTTAGAAGAGGGAGCCTGCAGAAGAAACGTGTGTATGAGTGGAAGGTGAAGACGGACCCCCTCCTCGTTCGGACTTCATGTGCAACGCATGATCAGGGTGCTCAGTTGTGAGGACATTGATGTAAGTTTTGCAACGCTTTCGTGGGCATTACAGATCGTATATCGCAACATGAGAGGTGAATTTCTGATAGACTTATTGGTAAAGCACTCTATATATCTTGCATATATAGTCTCAGAAATTGCCAGCAACTCAACCATGATTATGAACCATCCCCCCCAGAACGTTGCAATGTGAAGCTGCTAAGGCGGCACTCGACAATGCTCATAAACCGCCCAATCCGTAAGGTCAAAAATGGAAACTCTGCGGAGCATTATTAACCTCGGTACCAACCTGCCTATTGACATTATTTATCTTGCAGTTATAGTTGTGAAAGTTGGAATTGTTCCAGGTATTCGACGCAGATTCCTTAAAAAAAATTTAGCTTTTGCAAATCTGGATCGGGGAACAATATGACCTACTTTATCCGTCAACGCCTTGGAGATAGCGTCTCTAAGATCGTGATCATGGGCTGCCGCGATTTTCCATAACATGCGAAGTTTCTCTTTGGTGCCGATTTCAGTGACCTCTTCTTCACAGAGTTGGCGTAAATGAACCCGGAGAGTCGCTGGGATGGCTTCAACAAGGCTGTTGATATGGCTCATTATAGGGCCAACAAACTCATCGAATTCGCTCTCTGAATTCAAAATCCAGTCTCTTTTTGGTCGAATGTCAGTGTTGTTTCGCCGATTGACTGCCAAACTACGCAGCGTTTCGTGCAAAGACTGTCCAGGGGGGGCTAGATTGGCTTCCTTGTCCAGAACCTTGGGCTCTGGCCCACCCGGCTGTCTTCTATCCTTCAACCTGAAATAATTCTGTTCCGCCCCACAAAACACTTCTGTTATATTTTTCAGACGGCTTTGTGCATGGTCACGATCGACGGGTATCGTTTCTGCCTGCCCATTCTGTTCATGCTCGTCGCTTAAGCCAACTACTCGTCCCCATCGTGAGAGGCTCAGCCTTGCGAGGTCCAGTCTAAGTAGGGCATACTGGAAATTAGCATTAAAGTTGGAGCCAAATTGAACACTGTCGAAGGAATTTAGAGCATCGTCGAAGAGCTCCATAGGCAGTTCGATGCTGAGGACTGGATTCCCGACTTCCATGGCGGCGTGGGAGGCTTGATAGCGCGCGCCAGGCCCCACAAAAGGTCACGTACAGTCCTCGAAAAGAGAGGGAAACAGAAGGAGAATAGTATTCGCGAGCTACTCCAATGGCAGCGTGCTGCTACAGTGAGAAGTAGACAACAGTTGCGGTATGCAATGAAGCCCGCGGAGCGCTACATGGCCCGATCCAAGACTCGCTGTTGCCTGCGGCGTATAATTGAGGGGTAGATCCGCAGGCCCCAGCTCTCAGCCTTCCCCCCCTCCCCGTGTCAAGTCATTGCATGAAGCAGAATGCGTTGGCTATCGTCACCATAGGTACCAATCATACGATGCCACTTTGTCTATGCAGCATTGAAAAAGCAATGTTATACTTGAACCTAGCCCGATGAAGCGTAGGCCAGTGGCAGTCAGACGTTTTAGGAAATGGACTAGTCGTGATTTGGACTCGTCATATGCTAATTTAATGGTTGTGTTTCGAGTATTATGTCTCTGACGGGGGACATGACGGTTGACTTGTGACACCTGAACTTGAGATTGGAATCGAGCTTGATTTGGCCCTCGGTGCCATCCCCTCCCAAGACCACAAACACCCTGAGATTACAGTAGGTTCTCTTTTGCAGGTGTGAGTACCATCACGTGACAGTTCCGTGGGCCTTTGATGAGATAATTGGAGATTATCGCTTTGCATTGCATGTAGCAGAAATGTAGAATTAGCCATTCATATTTGACATGGATTATGTGGTTTTATAGGATGTAGTGGGTTCTATAACCAATCCTTGTTTCAACATGAATCTCCTGAAGAACCGAAATATTGATGTCCATTTGACGAAACAAAGGCAATTTTGTCGTGACGCAAAAACGCAACAGCATAGGTAATCTGCAATTTTCTCCCATGCTGATTGCATAACGAAAAGAGAGCAAGTGAGGTAGCAGAACGGAATATTGAATCGGGATTTGTCTTGAGTCCCGCCCCACTCGTCGAGCGTAAGGTTTGCTCAGAATGATGCGTGGAACGTAGTTATATTGTTATCATTCATGTTGTGAATTGTGACGTTGAGCTTGCAATGGTAGTAGGAATTGTTCTGATCATTCATGTTGCTACCCGGTTTCTGATGAATGAGTGTTAGCCAATGCAATGGAGTGTAGAATGTGCACTTACGTTCAAACCCAATGCTTTTGAGATAGCCTTTTTGAGGTACTTGTCCTGGGTGGCCACAAACCCCAGTAACATCCGAAGGTTCTCATTTGCACCAAGTTGGGAAATTTCGTCCTCGCAGAGATTTTGTTGCTTTTCGAGGGCGGTAGGAACAGTATTCATGAGTTTCTCGACGAGGGGGGAAAGAGCTGTCAAGAATTGCTCAAACTCATTTTCATTGAAGAACGCCCACCTATTTTTCGGCATGCATTGCGAGTCGTTCTTTCGTTGTGTTGCTAACGCTTTGATCGAGTCATGTAAGGATACCCCTACAGGATCCATTGCCTCCTTGTAGTCCAAGACTTGTGGTGGAGTGGTTGTTCTCGCGTAAAAAGCTCTGGAGAATCTAGAGAAGACTTCTGAAATGCCCCTTAATGTATCTTCCGCTTGGAGAAGCTCGTTTGTCGGTACTGCTTCCGTTTCAAGGTGCTTAAGTTCACCACTCAAGCCCACTGCTTGACCCCACCGGGAGAGTCGCAGTCTTTTACAGCCTAGCTGTAGGAATTTCTGTTGGAAGTCGGTGCGAAGCTCTTCACCGAATTCAACGTTATCGAACCAGTCTAGGGAGTCATTGAAGAGTCTGCCAAGGGTGTGCGAATTTTTAGAGGGACGGCTTCCTGCCATTGCGGGGGTTGAAGTGCGTGCAGTGGTAGGTATAGTGCTATTGATACAATGGCTTCCGCGGATCAAGGTGCCGCCCAGAAAGTGGATTTGAAGTAGTGTGAAGCGATTGTGGTAATTATATAGGTGCCAGAGAAGCTTTTTCAGCAGAGGTAGGACAAGCCTTGTGGTGGAGGTTGCAAAAGCAACCTAAGCCACTCAGATTCACATGATCCAGCTACCAGGCGCGTGGCATGCTTCGTATGACTGAGGGGTTTTAGGCAGCCTTGTGGGTTGCAACAAATGATTTAGCTACAGGTTCGAACTGCTCCCTACCCTACCTGAATGCATGAAATGTTTTTCTCTATTCCCACGATGTATCCAGAACCTGTTTTCTCGCCATCCTCTCCTGAAAGACTGTTGTACCAGCATACTACTAGCACACGAATCTCTACCAAGGTAAGCAGCGGGCTTCTCGCAGCCGCCGCATCAGCCTAGTTTGGCAATATTCGGGAACATCGTTTCACATTGGGCATAGTGGGACGAGAACAGTAATATTTAATCTTCCAGACTAGGATGCCTCAGAATCCGCCTAAGATTCCTATCAAAATATGGTTTGCTTGGAGTTGAACTTTGTCAAGTTGATTTCCTCACTCAGTAGTGCGATAATATGACTCTTTTCTCCTGTGATACTACAATGCAAGCTGATTGCTAAAGCGTATATCGGATCCATATCCCTTTGAATCAAGAGGTGTATGGCGACACTGCACTTAGGTGCCACCAGTAACCTGACAGCGGTGCACAAGTTTCAGGCACCCGCATAGTTGACGCATTTCCACTGGAGCTACTGCATGATTAGTAAACTCCCAAGAAAAATAACCGGATTCAACCTGCGATGAGGCAATCGATCCAAGAGCAAAGCTGGTGAATTTTGGTACTTCTCGATAGTCTAGAAAACATAAAGTATAGAAATATACTTGCAGACTACGGTATTGCTAATGAAATGTGGCATTTTGAGCAGAATAACGGTAGTTGGTGCCAGCAAACATCCGTCCTTTTGCCCTGTAGTTATAGTGTGGGAAATCGTGGCTCCAGTTCCCTGTGTGCAAATTAGCAGCTGACGGGCATCAAATCCAGTCGTACAGAAAGCTACGTCAGAGGGCAATACCTCCAAAACTGCTTCTTCAAGGTCTTTGTCCTGAGCCACTGCAATTGCTCGTAATAATCGAGGACTGGCATTTTGCCCATGCCAAAAGCTTCGCGCCGACAAAGCTGCCGCTGTATCTCATGCGTGGCTGGAGACATCTCCACAAGTCTATTGATCAGATTAACAACACTTATAAGAAGGTTTCTGAAGGCCTCTTCTTTGCGTACAATTCAACCAGCCTTCCTTTCCAACGGCGTATTGTTTTGTCGCTTCGATGCAATTTCGCACATCTTCTGACGTAGCGCAAATGCGACAGGATCCATTACTTCATCTAAGTTCAGCGCAGTCGGGTCAGGATCATTGTCAGGGCCCGTTCGATGTCTGGTCCCGGAACAATATCCCTCCAGCTCGGAGAATAATCCAAGCATATCTCTTAAACATGTTTCGGCCCCGTGAACGTCCTCTACTGAGGCCGCTACATGACTGTAGTTATTCTCATCATACTATAGGGGTCGAGATAAATGAAGGAAAAGAAGACGCGAAGATCCGCTCTGAAAAACCTTTTAGAGAATAACGAGGAAACTGGCCGTCAAGTATAACTTTCAACTAACTTTGTGTGGAGAAAGGACAATACTTCGCAGTGCTTCGATGTGTTACGATACGGGGCAGCATCTTTGGCGTGACGCTACAGCACAGTTTCCTGGGCGTAACGCTGCGGCGCATAAAATGAAACCCTCGCAATGAAGTATGGCTAGTTTCTCTTCAGAGGTCAATCATCCTGCATTTGACTCACTTATGATGAAGAGATCTTGGGAAAGGTAAAGGCGCGAGCCGACTAAGACATCTCATGATACAGCAGAATTCATTACCATATAATTTCGTTGATGACCTGATACTTTCCTTTCCCGCTTCACACAAAGTTGTTCAGTTAGCTCCGCCCTAGCAATGCTGCGACGATTCTAACCCCTCTTAATCTTAAATATACGGTTATTTGTTTACGTAATGGAATGGATTCTTATGCTAGTATCCCTTGTTGCATGTAAGTCTTATACTATCAGAATGCCCTTGTTCTTATCCTACTGAAAAGCCACACTCTCAAACCTCTCATTGAAGGCCATATAAGGTCGTATTCAACATCGAATCTGATCCAAGATAGGTCGCCGGCATACTAAAATGTACTGTTATTGAATGTATAATTTTCGGTGCCGTTGTAATACTCCGCAGCCACCTGCTTGATAATATTGAATTTAGAGTAGGGACTGTTGATATTGTTAATGTTCTGGGCGCCGGTGCCGGTTTGCTAAACACCGCCATTAGCTGTGGCTTCGAAAAGTTTTTGTGCAGTATATTTACCGTAGACTTTAACATTTTGCGAATCGCCTCTTCGAGATCTTGATCTTGGGAGGCAGCAACACCCCATAACATGTTTAAGTCATTCCTGCCAAACTCTGACACTTCTCGCATACAGAGCTCTTGCAATAGTGCTCTATGACTGGCAGGGAACGTATTCAGAAGGCTGCTGATATGGCCTACTAAAAGATCAAGAAAACCGTCGTAATCTCTCTTCAAATAAGACCCACTTTCTTCTTGGGGCAACATCAAGGTTGTTTCGTCGTTTGCCCACCAGTGTTTGTATCTTCCCATGTAGAATTCGACCGGTATGATCCATATTGTTTTCAACACTGAGAACGCAGGTATCTTGAGGGTTTTCAGAATTGAAGTAGGCGCGCTCCCGATCAGAAAACAACCTATTAATCTGACTTAGGTCATGCTCCGCACGAGAATGATCGATCCTTGCTAGATTGCCTCGTCCTGGTTCGCTGGCGAGGCCAGCTGCTTGGCCCCATCTTGATAACCGTAGTCTTGCTTCATCGAGCCGAAGCTGTCTGTCTTGAAAGCTCTCTCGAAACCTGGGGCCCAACTGGACGTATTCGAAGCAGTTTAAGGCATTTTCAAGGAGTGGGATTAAGCTCATGTAGTGATCGGAATTCGCATCACCCGCTGTCAGGCGGGCAACTGAATGGTTTTGGGTTGGCCCTGCAGACATTTGTACGAGGCCTCGCGCTTGAGATATTGTAAGCAAAGTAGGTGTAGAAGTGTCCAGTGATATGTGCTCGTGAATCGATGTTCAAATAAGTTTTAAGACAGTAGAATGGATTTGGGCTTTGGTAACCTTAATGTTTGGAGCTGAAACGGACCCATACAGCGTCTCGCTGCGGCGTAGGTCCGTGGCGCAATCATGCAGTGTGATATTGCGGCGCAGGCACATGGTGAATCCAATCAAGAACAAGGTGGGTCACGATACAAATGAGCTCCTGAAGGGAATCAGTCCTGAATCTTGTTAATCTTCTTCCCAGTGAACCTTCTAGGCGTCTTTGGTAAGCAGATATATTCGAAATTCACATATTTGTGTAGACCGAGTCGGTCTATTGCAACATGATTGATAATCTAGAGCTTGTGCAAGCACACCTGAAATTCCTGATGTAGACAAAACATAGAGCAAAATTACCCGCCAATTTTTTACACAGACTCCGGGTCGAAGATTCTAACTGAGAGTGTTGTTTTGGTGACCATAGTTGATGTTCACCGCAACCAGCTGCTTCCCGCTATAATTAGTACTGGTCCTTGTTGTTGAACGTATTCGAAGCGGTCAACTGCATCGTTGTAAAAACCAGCAAGGGAAACAGAACCGATAGTTAGAGCTCCTGAGGCCATGTTTACGGACCTATGGAAGAAAGACGGTACAGGATTAGAATATGTTGAGAAAAGGTGTGAAGAACTGGAGAAGGTTTAACCCAATCCAGTGACGACTGCCAGAAATAATGGAGGCGTAACCCGGCGCATTTGCCATTTGGTGAAATGTAACATCCTATTTCTGCCATAAACGAGCTCTGGTTGCTACAAAGTTCCAAGATCCCGTAGGTGGCGTGGTTCAGCGGCGGTACGCTACGGCGTAGTCCAATCCTCCTCAAGCGTGATAGGTTGGAGTTGATAAATAAGCACGTGACAAATCCTACAGGATTTGAGTCAAATGGAAATTCTTCCTACTGATCTCCTTTGTGAAGGTATCTATTTTTGAGGAATCGTTTTTCCATGGGATCAACTAATGCTAATAAAAAGTGGTGACTGAGGCACTCAAGAGATTGCACATTACGCGACTCCCTCATTTTCCTTCAGGACCTCTCCCGTGTGACTTTGAATTCTATTGTGAAAACGTAGTATTGAAGGTATTTATTGTATTGAAAGTATGACCTTGCCCCTGATTTCCTCCAACAAGTACCTGCTTATTATTGTCGAACTTAAAGCTACAATTACAGTTCACCCAGGAGTTTGAACTGCTCTCCTGACAACTGGTCAGTTTAGGCTTTGCATAGGTAGCGTACAGGACTTACATCGTTCTCCAAGAAGTTGGAAATGGCTTCTTCCAGGAGGTTGTCTTGCCCCACTGCAACTCCCTGCAGCATGCGGAGAGCTTCCTTTGCTCCAATTCCCGAAACTTCACTGCTGCATAACTCCCTCTGTCTAGATATTACGGCCCCCAATGTGAGTGTTAAACTAGCGATCAGAGTACTCATGGCTTCGGAGAATCTTTCCATCTGATTGTCATTATAAGAAAGCAACTCTGTCTTTTTGCCAATTGGCCATCGTTTTGTCGTTTGATTGCCAGTGTTCGTAATTCATGGTGAAGTGATCGTGCTGTATAATCCATTTCCTTGTCTATGTCCACGGCCTTCAAGATAGGGTCGTCTGGATGTTTCGTGATTTTGATCCTGACAAAACTTCTTTCAACCTCAGCGAAAAGCCCCAATAATTGCCTTAGAGTCTTCTCCGCTTCAGATACATCTTTCATGTGGAAGTATACGTGATGATTCGCCGCCAGAATCCCGTCTAGATTGACTGACTGGCCCCATCGAGATAGCATGAGTCTTGCGATATCGAATTTAAGTATACTGGTCTGGACACTGCACTGAAGCTTGGAGCCAAGGCGTATATACTCAAAGCAATCCAAAGCATTGTTGTAGGACTCGGCAATAAGATTTCTTGCGGCCATTCTTATTCCGTATAAAGATCGAGGTGATACGGAAATAATAAAAGAAACAAGAGAGAAAAGAGGAATACTAAGGCTCCTGATGTGCTCTCTGCTTTAACCTAGTCGCTGGCCGTATAAGTACCTAGCCCATCTGATGTCAATGAACAGAAAAGGGAAAACAGGGTACCATGGTGCTCTGGACGACCGAATTATAGCACGATCACGGAGGTCGTGCCGGGACTACTTGCGGTGCCCTGCTTTCGGTCATATTACTGAATACCGCCGCTGTGCGTCTGCAACTACCCGACCCTCGTGATTAGTGATATGCATGAGGCACAGATATCGGAATGCTTTTTGCTTCCCAATGCACGAAAACTACATAGTCTATTCCACCGGAAGGGTGCATTTGAACATAGTACAATATAGGTTGTTCCATTCGTGATGATCAGGCAACTGGTACAAACATTTTAGAGCTAAGAGCCTTCTAGGAATGTGATCTCCCTCTACTTGTGACGACTGACGGACTTCAGAACATGGTATTAAATGTGTAATACTCGTTTCCATGATTATCATGGGCGGCCACTTGTTTGTAGTTGTTGAATTTACAATTATAATTGTACGTGATGTAGGTCGATCCCCCTCGTCGAGATCCCTATGAAAGTTAGTCCTTCTTTAGGCATTGACAGCAATGTGCTCAATTGACATGTTGCACGTACATGAGATTCGTTCATCGCTTCCAAGATTGCCTCTTCAAGATCTCTATCCTGCAATACCGCTATTCCCCACAGAATCCCTAGTCCATGTTTCGTCCTGAGTTGGGACACTTCGTATTCACAAAGCTCTTGTCTAGTGTGATGTATCATCGAAGCATCATCCATCAGCGCTGCAACTTGTTCAACCAGCCCTCTTAGTAAGAATTCGAATTCTTCCTCGGAGCGAATTATCCAAGCTTCCTTCTCCCTAGGTTGAGAGCTAGCTTTTCGTCTCATTGCTAGATTCCGCATATCCTCGTGTAATGATCGATACGTCGAGTCCATTTGTTCGTCTGGAGTCAAGACCTTTGGAACCAAATTTTCAGCGCCGCCTTGGAACTCAAGTTTATAATGTGCCAGTTCCAGATTTGTAAACAGCTCTTGAATATGTCTCAAGCGATATTCAGCCTTGTCTAGTTCTTTTGATGACAGTGTATAGTTCACCTTTGATGAGGTATTGAGGCCAACACCTTGCCCCCAACGAGAGAGCATCAGCCTTGAATTATCTAGCTTTAACATGCAAGCCGGGACGCTAGAGCGAAGACTGTTGTCAAATTGAACATTGTCAAAGGAGTCTATGACATTGTCGTATAGTTCAACCAGTAAAGTAGACTGAACAGTACACGCTGGTTTTTCCATGTCCCTGGCAATCTTGTGATGTGAGATAAATACGGTCAATATCCACCAAGCGGTGGTACCTGGTCGCAGTAACCGATCAGTAGTTGAGGGAGGAGTAGTGGCAATAGGACATCGTCGCGTAGCAGAGGAATTGACAAGATCAGAACGCCCTGACAGTGCCTCGTCGTAAAAAAAAAAAGTTCGGCGTTAATCTGACTCCTGGTTTTCTAGCGGTTCCATGCTTCTGGTTGTGTTGACTTGTTTTCAGCGTAACGCTGCGGCACAGTTGTCGGAGACGATATGTCACAATGCATAGTCACACAGCAACCTGAGAAGTATCCATCACATGCCTGGCGCCCAAAAAGATTACCATATTCCTAGCCGCAGGAGTTGATCAAACTAGTGGACAGCGTATTCATCGTATCCAATGCATGAAACACTACGAGTTCAGATGCAAGAACCGGGCCTATGGTACGCCGGATGCGATTTTTCTAGAGTTGTGTACCATATCATCTTCGTTCGATGTGATGATATTGCGGACAATTAATTTTAGCAAGTGGTGCACGCTTCAGCCAGGCAATAGCTAGATCATGCCAGATAGATTAGATATATTCTAGAGAATAATGCACCTCCGAACAAGGGGATTTGAATTGAGAACTGAACTATTCATATTAAATTACTTGGAAGAGACCCAGAAGTACAAAAACTGAGAAGCGACACTTATTGAAATGTAGCCATTCTATTAGTTTCGCCTTCAGTCATTCGTGCACATATTCTGCCACCCTTTTATGCCGATAACCACGCGAACGACTGACTAGAATGTACTTTGAAAATTACCATAGGTAGTGAAGTTGTTGAAACCTTGACTCCCGGCGACCAAGATCTGTTTGTTATTGTCGAACTTAAAATTGTGGCCACAATTATTGAATGTGTTGGTTTTATCGGACTAAAGTCTGAATTAGATACCTAACGTGGATTCATGAAATGAGGATTCTCAACACATACTTCGCATTGCAAGTGACTTGAGATTGCCTCCTCAAGCTGCTTATCTTGGACTGCGGCAATACCCAGTAGCCTACATAGAGCGTCGTGGGAGCCAATCTCAGAAACCTCCTTCTTGCAAAGCTCTTCTTGAACGTGGTAAAGTGTGGGGAAGGTTTTGACCAAACTACTGACACTGCCACCAAGATCCTCAACGAAATGGCTCGATTGCCGTGTCTCAAATAATTCCCATTTGGTCTTCGACGCGGGAATGATGTTATTTTTTCGATCAGCAGCGATTTTACACATTTTGTTGTGTAGGGATCGTGCTAATGGGTCCATCTCCTGTGGCTCGTCTAGCCCTTCTGAAAAGCTGTCGCTTCTGTAATTTCCGTACTGACTTTCACCTTTCGAAAATGAGGTTAGCATTGCCTCCAGATGATTTACAGCATTCAGCGTGTCCTGCATTGACAATGCTTCAGTTGGCAAATGATCCAAACGACCAGTAAGACCAACTGCCTCGGCCCATCTGGAGACCAACACCATCATGCTGTCAAGCTTTAGTTGTGTGTCTGGGAAGCTGGAACCGAGCATGGGACTGGTTGAGACATTTTCGAACCAATCGAGGGCATTGCTGTAAAGTTTTGCAAGGGCGATCCGGTTGACTGTATTCTCTCCCGGGTCCATCGTATCAGCAGGTGTATAATGTATGCTTTCAGAGCCAAGTAGAACTAGTAAAACAAAAAAATCTTGAAGGAATTCTGCGTCGATAAAGTATCCCACGACAAGGTGAACTCGTTTATGCAAAGATGGAGAAACACTTTAGGCAACCATTTTCGGGAAGGAGAGGGACCTATGGTAGATAAAGTCTGCAAAATCCCACATGACCACCTGCAGTGTTATATGGAGGGGTCATCTCAGCCAAACAGCCTACAAAAAGAAACGCCCCTCAGGTGCAGCACTAGCATCTCAGATCGCATCAATCATCGTGTGACATTATCGCCAAGTACCTAAGTTCCTTTTTTATGTACCACATTCAATGTAAATCCTCATTCCAACATTCGTATTATTGCAGTAGGACCCTTTTAAGTAGCCTATACGGGAATAGTAGTCTCGCTTGACGAGGGCGGTGGTATGGGTACGGTTCCTCGGTGTCGTAAATCAAGAATCGATGAATGAATGCATGCACGCCCACGATCCCAATGCAAACTATAACCTCCCGATATACCGGTCACCTCTAAGCGGGTCACTTCGTTCGCTACTGCAGCAAATACAGGTTTGCTATTTGTGACTGCATGCTTAGGTGGATCTCAAAGTTCCTTCTCAGTGACGTGGACTGAGGAAGCCCTTAGTTTACGATAACGTATGTGCTGATCAGACTACCGGCGCCTTGGAAACCACTCTTATCCTAGAAGCGACCTGATATGAATTGAACGATTCCTAGATGAGCCTGCCTCCAACGGGCACTGAATACAAGCTCTGGGGTCTTTGCCAAGGCATTCTTACAGAGGTTGAGTACCTGGTCAGCCTCTTTTGACGTTGAGTGAGGAAAGGTTCAAGAATATTTCCCTCATCAATTAGACTACAATTTATAATTCAAGGATTATACAAAAAAAAAGCAATCCAGACCCATGCGCACGGAAGGTCTGACCCAGATTGACTAGATTGTATCATTGACGAAATAGTGGCTTGTGGTACGAACGAATAAAGCGCCAATACACGGAGAGATATCCGGGCATTCGCCCTTATAAGATATATCAAGTTATAATTTAGATCGAAGCCATTCTCGAAATGCACAGGGTTTCCTAAGATTCATATTTATCACGTGACCTTTCCCTCCGCGGAGTGATCAATCATTGCAACCACCACGAAAGATACGACTAGATACAACTCCGTGGACATATTTTTCGTTTGCATTAAGCGCATTGAAGAGTAAAATGAGTTTTCTGGCCTGCATACTTTGCATCCTTGTAGCAATATGAGCTACAATGCAAAGTAACCGAAAATGTTGCATTCAAAGGCGCCAAGTTAGGATGCTTCCGTGCCATTTCTATTACGCATCTCAACAAAGTGCCATTCTCTTAAGATTCAACTTGAAGAAGCTACAGTATACTTATATTGTTATAGCCAGCTTGAATTGGTTCAGTGAGTCAAACTTTTAACTATTGATGGCGATGCTATAAGACGTATATACCCATTAGCTTATTGCCTAATGACATTGAAGAACTGTACCAAGGCCTTATTTATTCAATTAGGCTGTGAAATATGTACCGTTTTAAATTGGTAGGCAGCTATTGATATGATCTTCTCCGTTGATGGATCTCATGATGAGAATTTGTCGACTGTAGTTGTAATTATTCCAGGTTCCGGGCTTGAAAAGTCCCTAGACTCCGTTCACGAGCATATTTTCTATGTTTGAGTATAAAACCCAGTTACTGGGAACGAAAAGCTCAAGGTGTGTCGCTTCTACTTCTTTCCAGCGTTATGATACGACGCCGCGGATTTCTGAGGCGTTGAGATCTGTGGCATAGTTCTGCGGCATATCACTCTGGGGTAACGCTGCGGCACGGATCACACCCTAAGATCGACATTAGGATATTGTTTCTCGAAAGAAGAGGAAATGGGCGTCATCGACTGTCTAGACAGAAGCCGTTCATTCTACTCTCGGACTACAACCGCCTCAAGGTGAACATCAAATCCTGCGTCTGGATTACAGTGATATGCATCACCTCTAGTGTTAACTTTAGCGCTGCCTCTCTCATGCAAGGATAAATATGAAAGTAGAGCAGCCATTTAAAGGTTGCACAAATTCTATATGGACATGTGCCTTTCAAGACCGAAGTGAGCTAGCTGCGAATTTTACCTATGGTGAATAGAGTAGAAAATGTATGCATGACGAGATACGCACTCAAGCAGCTAAGAAATGTAGGTCTTCATACTACTTCAAATCGGCGCATAGTCCATAATAGCCCAAGATTGAGCCTGCGTCACAAGCCCCTTCCCTTCGAGTCCGTTAGTGTCTTCTACCGCATTACACACACGACCCACTGCACTCACTACAACCCAAATTCATCATACTATCTCCCGAATCCACACCTCTTCAAACAAAAGATCACCGCTAAGCTGACGAAGCACTCCAAGCCGGCAGTACTTCGCACCCACTACGCCTAGCGTCCTCACGATACCCACCTAGCAACCCCTCAGCCTCGGGAACCCAAACCGCAACTTTGTAAATATCTCAACACCGGAAGAAACAGCCTTCAGCCAAGCCAAATCCGGGATCCTGAAGCCTTTCGGGGAAAGACATCAGAGTCTGATAAAGCAATCAATTAAGCAGCACTCTAACACCGTTGAACAAGACAAGAAAAGACAAAGAAGGCGCCGCAACAACGCAAAGCACCCCTCCAAAAAACCCTCAACCCAAACTCTCACCACCCTAACTTTCACAAGCCGAAAACCTCCCAGCAAGAAAGCACATGGAGAGAAGGGAAAGCCTCAAAAAGCCCCCAAATCAGCATCCCGTCCTCCCTTCACCCCTTCACCCATCCAACCCCCAATAACGGCATCCCTTCCTCCCCACTGCGCCCCCTCATCATCCTCACCCGGATCGGATCTCGATACACAGCCTAACAAACCATGCGCTAAGCGCGGCACAAAGCGGGATCACGGTCTCACATGATTATCCCCCGTTCCATCCAACCCTACTGCACTGCCCTGCACAACATATCTAGTGCCTACAGCCCAGCCCGTCCCATGCTTGCAATTACGTGCATAACACCACCCAATCCATACTATACTCTTCCTAGTTTGACTCACCATGAGAACCACTCTACTCGTACCGCTATCTAATCATCAATGACTGAATCCGGATTGGGTGGTGTGTCTGTGTGTTCGAAGAGTGGAGACTAGACTAGGACTCGACTCTATCTTCTAACTCTAGAAATGCTAGTATGTAACATGGCTAAGTGTGATGAGAAGTATCTCTATTCCCGTTCATCCGCGAAAATATAAAAATACAGGCACGAGGAAAAGTTCCGAACGTTTCGGCCGGGAACAAACGGGATCGGGAACTGAGCGGAGCCGCGGTAAAATATTCTAGATTGGGTGCATTGGAATGGAAGACATCAGGCATGAGAGGAGAAGAAGGAGTAAAAATGGCTTTCTTTTGATATGACGTGGTGTCGGCACAAGCTACACAAATGCAAACCAAGAAAGTTTTTTTCGTTATCAAAAAGAGAGAGAGGCATGATTCCAACCACACCACCCACACCAAAACCTGTCTATCACATGTGAACGTTCACAACCCTACATTCACATATACGTCTCACAAAAAAAGAGACAATACCATACCGTAAAATTATAACGCAAACATCGCCTCACCCTCCAAAACTCCTCATCTCAGGTATTCGTATCTCTCCCCAATCCTCACCTCTACATCCCCATCCCCATCCCAATCCCCATCTACACCTCAACCCGCCACACAACCACACCAACAAAATCCAAATCTAAACGCCCTGTACCACCCACCCCAAGTAAACAGTCAATCAGAGCACCCATCACGACCCCAACAGCCCTACAAATCCCATCCGCCCCGCCTATCCCTAAGTATATCTAGTAAGACAAACTACCCGGGTAAAACCGGACCGGGCCCTTCAACATCCAAAATCCTCACTTATCTCAAAAATCATTCACATTCGCATGTCGGCCCGTCATTGCGCGCGCGCCCGCCTGCCCGCAAGAAAGCGTCAACCGTTTTACCCTGCATACATTTATTCTTGCAAAAGTGAAAATGATGTCCTTTCATAGTTTCTTGGTTTCGCGACTATGCGTTGCAAACAGGTGTCTATCGTCATCATGACAGAGACTTCATCCATCTCCATGTGCAGGTGATCGTCAACATGAACTGGGGAAATACTATGACTGTCACCGTTTAGTCTGCATGCATGTGCCGTCGTCAAGTTGGACGGAATTTGGGGTAGCCACAGACCGGTGGACCAACACTATTGTACCATGTGCATGTCTAGCCAGAGACTAAGTAGACCCTTACATGTCTGGATGATCGCCTGTGACGCGCATGGCGGGGTGCATATGACACAAGAACATGAAAGGCAACAATAGAACAGTGGTTGGGTGATTGAATTGTTTTCATTATTCATATAGCTTATTTTACTTCTATCGAAGACGCACGGTATCGTCAGTGCTATAGTAGAAGTTCCCAAAATGTAAACCTAACAAGAAACTATTTTACCAGTTTCGGTATATCCGCAAAGTCCATGCCATTTACTCCCACAATGATATTTCGCCGTCACGCCAAAACCCTTATAATCTTACAATGATGCAGGGGTGGTTTGCACCTTCTGGACGATCGGGACTAGGCGTGCGTACAGTGGGTGCGAGTTGTCAAGGCCGCAGACCTTGGTAACAACATCCTCTGCAGAGTTCTCCTTGAGAATTTTAGCAAGCTCAACGGACTCCTCGTCACCCTCAACGTTCTGGAAACGGAAGGCCTGTTCGATGGCACCGAGGAGGGCATCAACCTTGTCACCCTGTTCAGCGAGCTGGGCAGCAGGGCCAATGAAGCGCTCCTTGCGGGAAAGCTTGCGGAGAGGAGCACGACCGACACGCTCCACCTTGTCTTTGAGCTCGGGGTTGGAGATACGGGCAACGATCTTGTCAACGTAGTCGTTCTGCTCCTTGGCATCGATGCCATGCTTGTTGACGATGAGGTGGGCCGTCTCGCGGACGGCGTCTCGGACAATGTCGTGGAGTTCCTTGTCGTGGAGGACTTCATGGATGTAGGGAATCTTGCGCTGGTAGCCGTAGTAAGCAGCAGTGGCGTGGGAGGTGTTGACAGTGAAGAGCTTGCGCTCAATGTAGGGCTCGAGGTCGTCGACGTAGTGAACACCCTCAATCTCGGGTTTCCTGCCTCCGTTCTCGAAAGGCTTCTGCTCAACACACCACTCGAAGAACTTCTCGATCTTCACGTTCAAGCCGGCGTCGGCATCTTGGTGGGGCACGATGCGGTCGATGGCGGAGTTGGCAAATCGTGCGCGCTTGTCGATGCTAGAGAGGGTGTCCTTGTTGAGCTTGTCCTCAATGTACTTCTCAATGAAGCCCCTCCAGGTGGTAGTGGCGTTGATGGCGTTTTCGCAGGCAATGACAGCGAGAGGGTAGTCGAGCGTTCGTGCCTCAATGGCCTTGGCGACTGGTTCAGCGACGAACTTGAGAATGTTGGGGCCGACGGCGCAGGTGACGACGTCAGCGGTAGCAATCTCGTGGACAACATCATCCATGTTGTACTTCGAGTTGATTGCTCGGTAGTGGTCAATGGTGAACTGGCGCTCGCCATCCTCGCCAATCTCGGTGACGGTGTAAGTGGGGGTCTTTTGCAGAGCCTCGATGATGCTGTCCATGACATCGACGAAGACGACTTCATAGCCAGAGTTGTGAAGGAACTCGGCGACGAAGCCACGGCCAATGTTGCCGCCACCAAAGTGTACTGCCTTCTTATCAAAAGCCATTGTGATGTGTGTGGGTTGGTGAAGGTGGGGTGTGGGGTAGTGTTTGTGGTTTAGGTTGACGGCGACGGTGGAAGGGGTCGTCGAGGTCAATTAGGTGTGAGAGTGAGGGAGGATGGAAGAAGAGTAAGCAAGCTGGGCCTGCAGGGTATCTTATATAGTTGGAGTGTTTGGTGAAGGTGGGAAGAAGGAAGTAAAGTCTGGATAGAAGAAGCGAAGGAGGAGGGGCGGATGAGGGGGTATTTGTTTTGGCGGGATTTACGAGGCAGGAGCAGCCGCAGTCAGAGGTCAGAAAGCAACAGCGCAGGATGACGCTGTGAATGCACCATGGGCCAGGACTAAATTGCGGGATTGCACAACCTGAGGCCCGCACCGGCTAGAAGGTTCTCCTAGTGCGAGCGGTGTGCCGACGAGGGCGCGGAGGTGCAGCAGCAAGCAGCAGCAAGCAGCAGCAGCCCGGAGCAGCCAGGAGTAACAAATGAGCAGGCATCTGGCTGGCGACGGTTTCACGCCGAGAATTGACGTTGGGGGCGTGGCTAGGTCGCCAGTAGTCAGTCTATTGTCCGTCGGTGGTCTCTGGTGGTGGTGTGTAGTGGTTGCGCTGGCCGCCAGAAACTCGACTGACCACTGACAAGCGGCCGGCGAAGCAAAAGAGCCCCGCAAGGGCGGTGACGTTTCAGGCCGGGCGCACGCCCTGGCGATTGGCCACAGCCCGGCGCAGCGAGGAGTTGCAGGTGACTAGGGGCGCGTCAAAAGCAATAGTCTTGACTCTGGAGGCGCACACACACGGCGGCCCAGCGTGGGAGTGCGAGAATGGGAGCGAGATTCAATGATTGACACGATCAAATGGTATGTTTACCCCCTTCACGGCAGCCTGCAGCAGAGGCCTGGCAAGTAAATGGACTGCCAATATTAATGCCGCAAGGCACCGCATATGGCGCTGCCCCTCGCCAGCAGCAACAACGCGAAGGCAAAGGCAGAGCTGCCCAACTCGAGCCTCTGTCGCCGCAATCGCGCGCAGTTCGGACAGTCCCACCGGTAACCTCATATTGCAGTCATTTTGCGCTTCCGGCCGTGGAGCAACATCATCGTGTCTGCGAACATGCGATGGTTACTGTTTCTGCTGACCCGCCCATCCCCTCCACCTCCACCTTTGCCCACCTCAACCCACCTTGACGGCTCTTGTTTCCGCCGCTGCCTTCCTTGGTAATGATCTTGCAGACGTCATAGCGCCTGCCTTAAGTTCCGCTCCCGCCGCCTAGTGGTTGCCAAGTCGGCCGGCCTGCTTCTCTCTTGGGAAAGGCCTCATGAGTCGTGAGGCAATTGGGAGGCCAGCCCGACACAACTGGAAAAGACTGACAGGTACCAGATGCACTCGAGTGACAACATTGCGAATCATCTCAATCCACCCCTTCGATGGGCCCACCCACTTCTCTGCGAGTGTGGGCTATTGTATGTTCAATGAATGCGTCGTCGTCAGATGGGTCGCGGTTTCCAAACATGTGCAAATCTCCGGCCATTCAGTAACCTCTGGCATTCATGTCTTTACGATTACAAGCTCTCTCATTGCGCCTCACAATATTCCTCTAGTCTGGCTAGCTACCAGGTATCAACTCAACATTAATTGCCTCTTCCATCCCGTC